>JAJOZX010003531.1:0-212500 GCA_023014485.1 Bathynomus jamesi | reverse complement strand
TACATTTAGATATTTTTTTGTCTTCGAGAATTTGAAAAGGGTGTCCTTAAATTATCTTCACAAATTTAGTTCAATTTCAATTGAATTTGTAAAGATAATTTATGGACACCCTGTATTTAATTGGATTTTATAGTGATGAATATTATCATAGTTTTTAATACTTCCTCAGTTAGGTCTGTAACAGTTGCAATGAAAATTCGGGCTACGTCGTGACCATTGTCAAGTTAAGCAACATTCGGTCTACGTTGTAGTTGGATGGACAACCGTCCTCTGCGTCCAGATACTGTACAGACCCGTGGTTCGGATCCTGCGTGAAGCTGTAGGTCCCCTCCATCACATGACCTTTGCCGTTACGAAGGAGATTAAACAACCTCCCAAAACACACACACACACACACAGTTCCTTAGTTGTATTTATTTATGGCGTGCAACAGATGTAACGCACGCATTATTCAAAGTTATATATATATATATATATATATATATATATATATATATATATAAAAAGAAGGACCAACACAACAGCAAACATTTTCGTTTATTTTTTGTACTTCAGACGTTTCGACAAATCTTTTGTCATCATCAGTGAATTATAAACCTTAAAACCTTAAAACAAAATAAGAATAAATAATTAAAATTACATCAATACAAAAGAAAATTAAAATCATTAAAATTAAATTATTTAAATTAAAATTACATCAACTGGTAAATACACAATGATTACGTCAACCTGCATATTCAGCACATACTGAGAGAAAATTGTGGTCAGTTACATTGGAAGGTATGATACAGTATATCTATGAAAGTAGTTTGGTTGGTTAGTTAGAAGAGCTGTAATTTGTAAGATAAACTATTGTTATTAATGGAGGGTTTGTTTATATAGATGTACAAAGATTCTAAAATTCGGAATTCTGTAAGGTTATTGATTCTTGTTAGAATTTCGAACTGAGTTTTGTGAATTGGATGGTTGCTTTCATTACTATGGTTTCTAATTGCTGATTGTGGTGGGCTACTGAGGGGACGGTTGGTACGGACTGATAAGCCCAAATGTTGAGAAAGGCGTACCTCCAGTTGGAGTGCGTAAGTACAAAAAATAAACGTTTGAAGTATAAAAAATAAACGAAAATGTTTGCTGTTGTGTTGGTCCTTCTTTTCATCTGTAAGATCCGTTTCCTTAAGGAGAAGTCAATAGCTTTGATATATACAGTATATATATATATACCTTTGGTAAGCTTCCGCCCGAATTGTTCATTCTGATGAAGGTCAAGCTTTTCACTTCACCTTAGACCTACAGTTTAACGTGGAATCCGAACCACGCCCCATCAGCAGCCCAGCGTCTTAACCACTAGGCCACTTAGGGTACCCATTTATCTACCAACCACTTTCTTTATTGTGTGGAAGGATGAACAGCTGGGTTTTGCTGCGCGCCGGCTGCCGTCGGGTCTCGAACCCGGGGCCGATGGATTCGTAGTCAGGACGCTAACCACTACACCACCGAGGCGCATATATACACAGTATATATATACATATATATATATATATGTATATATATATATATGTTTTATTTATTTTATTTTATTTTATTTTTAAAGCAATGGGTTCCATGTGTGAGAACCATCAATTTTAGCGAAGTCTGAAGCAATTTAGCTCGTATATGAAGGGTACATATTAAAGTGTGTTTGTAATTTAGTTTATATTTCAGATATTTATAAAGGCGTTGGGGGATGCTTTTAATTATTTACATTTTTAATAAAGATCATTTATATAATACATACACGTTGTTTACGTCAACTTTTTTAATACATACTGTACGTTCCAGACTATGTCATAAGGTACTAGATAGAGGCTATTGTCTTTTCGGCATGCGAGAGTAGTTTGAGAAAAGGGTGTAAAATAGACGCGTGCGTTCAGTCATAACATCACACATCTGATATTTCCGCATGTAATAAAATGCAACAAACACATTACATTTGCCACGCACAATGAATTATTATTGCGAAATGGTATGTAGCCCCCTTCCATTTTAATACGATGTAAACACGCCATAAAGCTATACGTAATCCATTTGTATAATACAGTGACACTTAGCCGTAATGGCAATAAATTTTGAAGTAGAACGGTTAGTTTAAGCACGGCGTGAGAGAAATGAATGAGGTGGTGTTGGTTGTATTAGAATTTAGCGTAGCGTACTGAGAGTGCCATAACGCACTTTTGCATGATTCTTAATTAATGAACAGAGCAGACTTACTCTCGTTAAATGAAAATACTCATTTATACAAAATATTACCCTATTAATCTAGGTAAAGGGCAAGTCGTATACTATACTTCAGTTTGAAATTAATTTCTATAGAAGTCAAGTATTCACAAGAAGGTGTTGGTCTCGTGGTTTATCTACGAATGTTTTTATGAAGAACTGAACACTTGTCAGGCATTCACAAAAAGGTGCTGGTCTCGTGCTTTATCTATTTTCGTGAAGAACTAGACACCTGCACGTAATGAATTACCGGTTCAAATAAATGTGTGTATGTACTGTGTTTGTAAAAACTAATTTCTTCACAAAATTAGGTTAGTAAAACGAAGTTGTACTTTTCTACAACAATTTGCCAGTAATAGTTCCGCAGCATTCTGAATTATTTCTAAGATGTTCAGCAAGTTATTTGTTTTCAACTTTGTTCATTACAAAGATTTTTTCTTTACAGCCTTGGTCATGATAAAGAATTTTTTTTATTATTATTGTACACTTGTCCATAATAACAATTACATTTGAAAAGCTTTATTTTTATATATTTATTATTTTACTGAATTTCTCTCCATTTTGATGAGAAATTCGTATGTCTGAAGTTGGTGGTAGTCTACAAACAGCGTACAGTATAATGGAAATTGGTATCCAGCATGCATCCTATAACAAGATTTAATTTGTCCCTCAAATGTTTCTCGGTAAAACTTTAATAGTTTGAAACGTGTATCAGGAACGAAGTCGCGCGCAGAATTAATTGTCTCGACGAAACATGTTTTACAAGTTCGTATACGCATTTAATTCGAAATTTGAAATGTAAATAGGAAATAAAAATTATTTTTGGGATCGTTTCCAAATGGACGACCCCACGGGATTTAGCTGAAAATTTGTATACTAATAATTTTTATATTCTAATGGCGAAAATTACATTATTTTCCTGGAGAAATATGCGCAACATACGAAAAAAATTGCATTTATATGCGCACTAGTTTGCATGGCGCATGACCGTTATCTAGCTCATGACGCCCGGATACGAGGTCGCTGTGTGGACCCCAGTTAAGTGAATGCCTGGTTAGGTCAATTGAATAGCCGGTTAGGTTAACTGTACGCTCTTGACGATTGGTTAGGTTAAGTTGTGATATTTTCGTTAAAACTAACGAAAATATCATGACAACCTAACCATTCGTGAAGGGCGTACAGTTGACCTAACCGAGCATTCAATTGACCTAACCTGGCATTCATTTGACCTAACCGGGCATTCAATTTACCGGGGGCAACTCGTAAGTAGATATATCAAAGCACTGCATTATCATATGCTCAAACTACTACAATAATATTCAGACTAAACTAGTTCTAAGCAAGCAACAATAAACATTAATAACAACAACAAAACTTACTGTTTATGCGAATTCGTATGGAGAAAAAGGTATGTAAATGAAGATTTATTTATTAAAATATTATTAAATATTGCAAATTTTAATAAATAAAGGATATTATCTGCGTTTTATTTTGTAAAACCCACTACATAACACTACAGAATTTAAATAACGGTCATGCGCCATGCAAACTAGTTCTCATATAAATACAATTTTTTCGTATGTTGCGCGTATTTCTCCAGGAAAATAATAGTAGACCGGCCAAAATTCAAAAATCGACTTTGAACGGCGTTTTTTGTTAATAACTGACACCCATGCTAAATCAATGTACCTGTAGGTGAAGAATAAAATGCAGGTGGATGCCACTCTCGCTTTTGGCTTTGAAGGTCATTATCGAGGTCAAACTGTGCAAAAAATATTTTCTAATTTTAATTTAAAAAATATTCTGAGCCAATTGGTTTGACCAAATGTTTCATTTTGCCACACTTAGTGATAAAGAAGTATGATGACACGCTTATTCCATCCGAATTACCAACTCAAGGTCAAATTCAAGTTAATCACGACCGAAATTGTGCTAAAAATTTGTGATTTTTTATTTTAATTGGCGAAAAAAAACATTGAGCAAGTCTGTTTGTCAAAACAATTTATTTTAACATGATTAGTGCCTAATAAGTTTGATGGCATGAATTAAGTACTCACAGTAACAGAATTATCACAACTAAATCACAAAGCAGTAAATATAGCCCCATAACTATACAGTTTACACACTAGTAACATCTACAAGTTCACGTTTCTTGATGAACAGCACCGAAATGCTGCACTGACAGTCACAATTGTGTGGATTGCAATCACTTAAGAACAGAGTTATTAGTTCCTTACAGCACATTCCAGCTTCTCTCGATTTCAGCCCGGAAGAGAGACATAGATCTACTGTCCAGCTGGGTTACAGCAACCGCTGTCGTCACAACCACAAGCTGTCGTACACTTCATCCTTTTCCTGAAGCAGTTGCATCTAGCTGTCTTGCACTTTTTCTTGCAACCACAAGCAACAAGCTCCAGGCAGGCTTCAGGGATTGGAGGAAGTCTTGTCCACACTGGTAGGAGGCTCCCATCTTCCAACTTCCAGGCTGAAGTGTCCACCGGATCTTCAACATCTACGTGCTCTTTGTCAGCCTGGAGCCATATTTTGGCCTGATAGTTTGCCCGCTTGGCGTGGAGCTCCAGGGCATCCTTTGTCGGTGGGAGCATTTCCAGAGTCTTCTTGGCCTTCCCAAAAAGGTGAACTCTGGCGTCATCAACTGTGTGTTGTTCCGGGGTGCCATACAAATGACACACAAACTTCTCAACATCTGCGATATCCCCATCTCGACCAATGGCGTGCAGCAGGAGTGGGTGGTCACTGAACACCTTCCAACACTTCTTTTTTCCATGACCACTGAAGGACGAGACTGTGTCACACCCGGTCAAAGCGTGGAAGCTGACCAGGTTGTCCCTGACTGGGGGCGACAAACTCTTGAATACATCGTGCACGGGGTAGCATTTTCGGTTCTTGGCCGTTCCGCACAGCATCCACACTTCAGCGACCTTGGTGCAAACGAAGTGAATCAGCAGCACCATTACATCAGTATCTCTGCACACTACCAGTATTCGTTCATAGCCCTGGGACGCTGCATCACATGAGTGAAGGATGAGCCTGGTGTCCGCCTCTTCATGGTTGCTATGCAGTGGAACGTCATGTCGCCTGGTTGACCGTACTTCAGTGGCTTCAGAGAAGCCACCCCCTGTCACCAGCTGACATCTTTCTTGAAGATCTCTGCCCTTCTCAGTGATGACGTTAGACAGAAACAAGGCTAGGTCAGCCTTGTTTGTATCCAGGGCCATGAAGTTTTTCCACACTTCAGGCAGTGGAACTTGTGGGCCATCAATGACTTTCCGAATCGGTTTCTTCTTGCTTGCACGCTTTGTCCTGGTAACTGCTTTGATCGATCCTTCCCCTGCGTACCGATCAAAGATGACATCAACTCTTGTTGTGTGTTCATTGAAATAACTCGTCACGGCCTTGAAGAACACTTCAGCATAGTCGCCGAATGTCCGACAGCCGCCAGGCTTGCCAAGAGCTTGGATGAGTGCATGGCCATCTATCATCACACAGGTCTTCAGATCAGAGGTTGGAACCTCTGAGCTTATGGTCTGCTGAGCCATCAGGATGTTCATCAGCTCAGACTTCGATGTCGAATTCATCTCTCCTCCTGCCTTCGCCAGACTAAATGGGACTGGGGACAGTTCATGCTTCAAGACGTTGACCATCTCCACCATGCGACCTGCGGTCGCGGCATTCAGGAGCCGCTGTAGTAGCTTTCTGTCAGCTTTGATGGTCTTCTGCATGTTCTGCTTGGTGGAAACTGTAGCTTTGTACACATCAGCGAAGGTTTTCGACCGATGTTTCTTCATCGTTTCATGGAAGCCTACTATCTGTTCAATCAGTCTCTCCTTCATGAAGCCGATTACATGCTGCTTTCCTCGATCCTGAGCTGTCAGCAGGTTCTCCACAACATCTGTGGGTGCAGTGTCTTTGGTTGCCAGTGAAACAAGTGGGATGTTAGTGGCGGCATCTGTATCTCCTGCTTCACTCACGTGAACTCTGAAGACGTCAAACTGCTTCAACTGCTGAACTAGCTTCATGACATCATGAGCGTCACGCCTAGTGCGAGAAGGCAGACTGTCAACCCGAGTGAAGGTGGCTTCCCCATCATCATCTTGAAGATTGAAGAGGCATCTTGTGTCTTGAGAGATGCGTGACCGCTCTGACCATGTGATGCAGAACCTGTCTCTTGCTTGGTCATTCTTTGTGATGCCGATGATACCATTGTGCATCTTGCATGTACGATTTATCCATTCGGTTGCCTGATCAGCTGGAACTTGGTTGAAGCGCTTCGCCGTCCTCTTGACGACAAAGTTCCCATTACAGAACTCTGCATGAACTTCTGGTGCTGACTTCTCAAGACCTCTCATATCAGCCAAGTAGACCGGCCCCCAACGTGCATAGTTTGTGTGGTCATAGATAGTTAGCCAAGGCAGCATTGCAGCAAAGGCTTCTATGTGGAGACTCCACATGCCATCTCTCTGAGCTCTGATGAAGGCCAGTAGGATCTCTACCATTTCCATGTAGGATGACCACAGCATGAAGTTGGGATTTTCAGAGTGCTGGTCATTGAATTCCTCCATGAGACTGTGGAATTTCTCATCTGCCAAAACGTCTGAGAAGTTGTCAACAGCATCGCGCATCTCATCTATGTCAGCTCTGTCTTTGAAAAGCGAAGCAACATTGAGGGCAAGCTGTTTGACGTTCTCATCTCCGTTGCCAGTTGCAGCCAGCCATGACTCAAACATCTGCCACTTGATGCGCCACAGTGCCTCATACGTCAGCTGGTGACCTCTCACAGCTCGGTAGTAGGCCTTGCCGTCCAGCATTGTCTCAGTGGTGTTAGCCGCGTACACACCTGCCTCTGTCCATAAGTCATCAAGTCCCACACTTTCCATGTGTTGACCAATGGCTTTCAGAAAGTTGAAGCAGATATGGAGGCCTCCCATGAGCAAGACCACGTTGGCAAATTTCGAGTTTGCCCAGACTAGTTCCTTACCCCTGCTGTACAGAGGCTGATCAGCAGTGATGATGGTGTACTTCTGGCTGACATACTCAGAAATGGCCATGAAGCGATTGATGACGGTGGTCATGGTGTCATTGTCATCTGCTGGTGCCTGCAGGATTGGCAACATCCCGGCGGTCGTTACTGGTGGATCCGCAGTGCTGACAGATTGATTGAATGCTCCCCAGCTTGGAACGGACATCGCTTCATCATGGATGCGTGACACCACCCAGGCCAAGTCCTTGGCACGTGCCCGGTCCCTCTCAGGTTCATGTGACAAGTCGTCTATGTCAGTGTCGTAGCCAGGAGGAGATGGCCTCTTGCCAGATGGGAGGGTAGCCTGGTCCAGCCTTTGGAACTCCTGTAGGTCATCAGGTTTGATAGATTTCGATCTCTTGTGCTTGCCACCCTTTTGGCCATGACTCTGCTGTGGAGGGGGCCTCTCTGCCATACCATCAGTTGAGTGCTGTGGAAGGTGTTCTTCCCGTCTAAGGTTGACTCCAAGACATCTATGTTGTCACAAGAGCAGTGAATCATTCTCTCTTTGACGATGGTGTCAGGGATGTAGACACATCCATTCTCAGCATACCTCTCCAGGATGTTCTGAGCGATGGTGGTGTCTATCCTTCTTACAGTGTCGATACCAATAGTGTGATTTGCCGTGGAACAGATCTAGGAGTGCTTCTGAGCGGGTGGCTTGGTGCAGAGTAAGACCCAAGCCCACATGCTTTGGTGTCAACTTTCGTCGGTTGGAGACTGCATAGACTATGTCCTGGGCAATGCTACACACACTCTGCTTCACTTTCTGGTCCTCTTCACTTCCCTCATCCACAGCATCCATTCCCCAAAGAGCAATCGTAGAAACAGATACAGACTGTCGGGTATGACGCGATCAACATGTTCCTGATCAAGACCTTGCCATGTCTCGGAGTGTCCAGGAGTTTCAAGATCTTGTCGAACCTTCAGAGCCACGTGTACCATATCTTGGAATATGCTGCTAGTGGCACACATGCGGACATCAGCATCTTCATCTTCAGTAGACTCTGACTCAGAGGTGACAGGACCTTGTTCACAAGACTTAGCCAGTGCTTTGGAGATGATGAAATCTGAGCTCTCTCCAGGGTAAATCAGCAGCGGGCCCCTTGACAATGGGCGTACATAGCTGGCGTTTGATCCAAGCAGCCTTTGAACATCTTCGTAGAACGTTGTTCTCCTGGAGTATTTCACGGTGATGCCGGTGTCATTACACATACTCTCGTATCTGTCCCAGACGTCTCCCATGTCGTATACGTGACCACGAGACAGGCCTACTGTCAAGTCTTTGCACAGCTTCATCATGCACTCATTTTCAGGCCCTTGCTGCTCCTCTGACACCGCTTGTTTTCTAGTACGTCTCTCAAATGTCACCAAACATGCCAGATGATAGCAGCCTTCAACTGCAATCACATCACTCACCGCTGACAACGGTATGCTCATGACAGGGTCGTGTTTGGCACGCTGGATCAAGTCATCTGACTTCTCCATTGTCTCCACACTATGCAGTTTCACTGGTGTTGAACGTCTACGCTTTGGGGGAAAAGCCTGAGAGCCTGCACTTTTTGTGGTCGCCGATGCACCCATGGTCTGCTGCTAACTTCGCAGCCTTTTGAGTTTGCCTTCAGAGGTGAATAAAGAGTAGCATGATTTATGCTACTTGAGTTTCAATGCATTGAAATCATCCTTGGAATGACTTTCCAGTCTTTGTAAAACATCAAGATAATGGGTATCTCCCAGGTTCTTTCTCTCATCGCCCACAGTCATAGTTCTTACTTTTCCTTCTGCTGATGCTGTGCGCAGGTCACCAACGCTGCTTTGGCAGAAGAAGCAACAATCCTCACTGACATCCTGACGTTTCCTCTTGTGCTTGATGACAGCTACAGGGTCCATTGCTGATGCGCTCCCTATCTGCAAAGACAAGTGGGAATGGCAGTATGTAGTAGCCACCGATATATTGAAACAATTCGAAACATACCTATCCTTTAGCAGTACAGTATTATTATTATTATTTTACCAGCTGGCACTGTCTGCACTCTTTTAATTGCATATACCAAACCAATGTCTGGCCAGCCAGTGCATTGAAAATATTCAACATGTGAAAGTATGCTATTACTTGTACTATGGTAGTAGTAAGCACATGCGCACCTCACCCAGCATGCTAAATGTAGTTTTAATGGAATTAAAGACATCCAGAGTCATAGTTACATTCAGTTATTATCCATAAAATCACAAAAATATGCTTTATGTGCTAATGATACACTTTTAAACACGTTGTTACATAGAGCCACCACTGAAATGCAAAAATTCGGAATTTTTCAGAATTTGACTTTTGTAACCTTGTATGGGACCTTCAAACTCAAAATTGAGAGTGGTATCCACCCACATCTTGTTTAGCATCCTCAATACTACTTATCTAAGGTGGGTGGGTGCCTGCTATTAACAAAAAAC
Organism: Bathynomus jamesi; assembly: GCA_023014485.1. NCBI lineage: Eukaryota > Metazoa > Arthropoda > Malacostraca > Isopoda > Cirolanidae > Bathynomus > Bathynomus jamesi. The sequence goes on along the minus strand of JAJOZX010003531.1, from coordinate 202,758 downwards.
GCCGTTAAGTTTTTTCTAGAGGACTTTTCAATTTTTGGCCGACCCACTATAATGTCATTTTCATTATTAGAATATAAAAATTTATTAGTATACAAATTTTCAGCTAAATCCCGTGTGATCGTCCATTTCGAAAAGATCTGATTTTTTCTAAGGATACATTTCCTTGTTTCCCATTTCTTGAAATTAGGTAGTGTTTGTAAAGATCTAATGAAAAAGGTCTCTGGTAGAAGATAGGATGATTAAATCATGAGTATTGCTCTCAGCTCAACACTGAGTAACTGCATTTGAATTTAAATTGAAATTGTACCTTTCCTTTTTTTTTTTGTGCAGTTCATAAAATTTTGGATGACTCTCTCTCTCTCTCTCTCTCTCTCTCTCTCAGGTCTGAATTAATTTCAAGTGCATTAACGATCTTTCTCATCTCCTGATGTGATTTTTAATTCAGAAATTATATGTACTGTACGTATATATACAACGTGTCCCCAAAAAATATCGGTGGTTTAAACAATGTGTATATGATCTGCAACAAGCTATACTGTATATGACTATACAATACCTAGTAATGCGTATGACTTCCATTGGCTTGTATATCCCCCCCCCCCACACACACACATACACACGAAAGGGCATGCTTTCCGCTAGAGGTTTCTGTAGATATGTGGTGTGATTTGTACCATCTACTTCATAACATCGGCTTGTTGCAAAATTAGGAACTTTGAAGTTCTCTTGTGAAGTTCTACCGTCTCCTTTCGGCGTTTCTCAGATATTTTATCGCGACGTGGGGAAATTTTCTTTCTATAATTCGTAAGAGTCCAATCCCGAACTCAGTGTCTTCACTTCGCTTATATGGAAAGGGTGTTACTCACTGAGCAACGGGCGCTGGCTATAGACCAATAAGCTTTAATTTTTTATTTTAGTTGGGAATAACTTTTTACGATATGACAATGGAAAAGTTTATTGGCAGACCATTAGTTCATATGACAAATATTGATAATACGAACTGACAATAGAATACAAAGAAAATTCAAATACTAAGGATATAAATACAATTAATGAGAAATAGTACCGTAATGTTGAAGTTAAGTGGAGCTACATACAAACGTTTTCATACCATGAATTCCATAGCTTAGAAGACAATATGGCAGGATTGATGAATAGCATGGATAATCGAGTTGGTTGATTTTTTAATTCTTTGCATTAGATTGTACTGAGCGTGTCTTGTTACTTCCGGGAAGCTCGGAACATTGTGGGTAGCAAACATTTGCGAAGCTGAGCATCTCGGGTGTAATTTATGTAGGAGTCTAAACGTTCTTTTTTATAGCAAATTTCGGGTTCTACCAGAACCTTTTTCACAATTCACCCAGAGTTGCTGTCCGTAGCCTATATATTACTGCAGAAAGTATGAAAGAGAGTGTCTTTAGATTCACTTGTGAGTTCGTACGACTGTTTAGGATCGACCTGCGGTCCTGAACCGTCGTTCGAACTCACCTGCGGTCGACCCCTCATATTCGCTTTAACGCAGAGGCTTTAAGATTGTTTTCTTATATCCGAGTTATCATTCAAGGAGCTGGGATAATTTAACCCAAATACTTAAATTCTTGTACTTCCTCTAATGCAGGGGGGCCCAAACCCTGGGTCGCAAGCTTCATCATAAAGGGTCGCAGAGAGCTCATGGGGTCGCTGGGGTCACCTGGGCCTTTGCAACGGTCACAATTAATTTTTATTAGGTCAGGAGTTAAGGGAGAACAAGAGAGTAGCAGTTGATGTCTCGTTAAGTCAGGACCATAAATTATGGTCAGGGGATTAACGCGGTCACTTTTCTTAGGTCAGGTCATGGGAAAACAGGGGTGGGTCATGCGAAATCTGATTAGGTCAGTGGATTTACATCAGGTACCTGAAGTAAAGCCACTCTGACCCCAGGCTTGACCTGATGACACTCTCATGAGAGGTGAAGCATTAGAGTCCCTAATGCTTCACCTCTCATTTTGAAACTAATATCAACTGGCTGATTAGAGCTTTTAGGATGGAATTGCATAACCTTAGTTTTTGTAACATTAAAAAAGAATATCATGTTTCTGCGAATATAATTCGCGGACTTTTAGCAGACAATCCAGACCTTTAGCAGAAGGACTTATTAACACCATATCATCGGCATAGACTAAGTTATTTATCCTTGTCTTATCTGTACAACATCCAACCGTTGCCTCATTAAGGGAAGGAATGAATCCATCAATATATATATATATATATATATATATATATAGCTATATATAACTACAGACCAGTGTCATTGACGTCCCACTTCACCAAAGTTTTTGAAAGAATAGTTAGAGAAAAAATTTATGATTTCTTGGAGACACTGGAAAGATTCAACGAAAATCAGCACGGATTCCGATCAGGTAGATCAAGCCTATTACAACTAATAGAACACTACAACAATGTCCTAGGTGCACTGGAAGGCAATGTGAACTACGATGTCATATACACAGATTTTCCTAAAGCTTTCGACAAATGTGATCACGGTATAACAGCACATAAAATGAAATATATGGGAATAACAGGCAAAGTGGGAAAATGGATCTATAACTTCCTCAGAGGCCGTCTACAGGTCATCAGAATTCAAGGTATATCATCATCAGAATCGGAAGTACGCAGCTCAGTACAACAAGGGACAGTACTGGCCCCACTCCTGTTCATTATCATGCTAACAGACATAGACAGCGGGGTAAACAGCAACAGTATAGTAACATCCTTTGCAGACGATACAAAGATCAGCAGAATAATCAGCGATATAAATGAAGTGCAGGCCTTGCAGAGGGACACGAACAAAATATACAAATGGTCAGAAGACAACAACATGTCATTTAACACGGAGAGATTTCAACTCTTGAGATATGGTAGAAAAGAGGAACTTAAACAGACTGCATATTATACTCCAGATAGACAGGAAATTCAGAGAAGCACGAAAGCGATCGATCTGGGAGTAATAATGACCGATGATACGAAATTCGAAACACAAAATCAGATAGCGATAAATAAAGCAAAAAGAGTCGCGAGACAGGTGCTAAGAATGTTCAAAAGAAGGGACAGGACAGTAATGATTCCCCTGCTAAAAACACTGATTATACTAAAACTTGAATACTGTTCAGTTTTGACGTCCCCATATAAAAAGGAATAAACTAATAAACTAGAAGAAACGCAAAGACATTTCACAGCCAAGATTGATAGCTGCAAAGAACTCAACTACTGGGGAAGACTACGTAAACTAAATCTGTACTCCCTTGAAAGAAGAAGAGAGAGGTACACCATAATCTACATATGGAAAATGATCGAAAAACTGGTACCAAACCTAAAACTAAACCCAATTACCATTCAAACAACACTGCAAAATAGGAAAAGCAGAATGTGTAGGGTTCCCAAATTAAAGGCCCGACAAGGGACCTCCTCAACGCTGAAGGAAAATAGCTTGGTTGTCAGGGGGCCAAGATTTTTCAACCAGTTTCCAAAGGACCTCAGAACAGTTACAGGGGTCAAAATTGAAGTCTTCAAGAGAAGACTAGATGCCTGGCTCAGGAAGGTACCAGATGAGCGGGGTGTACGTGGCTATGTACGGTGGAGATCGCAAGAAAGCAACTCGCTCCTCCACCAAGCCAGACCTAGAGGCGGGGCCACCAGCTTGACCTCCGTGTGAAGAGAGACCATCGCACGAAACAGCAACAAGGATAACAAGGTTATACACATTAAACAGCAGAGGAGAGAACAAGGAGCCTTGCCTGCCCACGCAGGAGGAACCAAAACATTTGGATAGTACATTGCCCCACTTAATTGTAAAAGACTGGTGGAAATACCAAAATTTCAATAAATTTAATATGTTCATAATATATATCATGCACCTCCACAAGCAAAAATGAAAAGCTATCCCAAGGCCTTTGGAATCGCTTTTAATTTCTCCTCGTGGGTGTCGACCGAGGTCAATCTTGAACCGTCGTTCAAACTCACATAAAGTAACATAAAGTACACACACACACACATATATATATATATATATAACTTTTTTTTTTTTTTTTCATCCAAAAATTTGAAATGAAAATCGAACAGATAAAGCAGCATATAAATTGAATTTAAAACCAACACTTTTGAATGAAATAAATCATTAAATCATAAAATTGAGTTCTCACCCCCCACCCCCACCCCACCCCAAATAAAAAAAATTGAAAAGCGGGAAATAAAACTGACTAAAAAATAAAAAATAAATTAACGAATTTTATTTCTATGAAATATCACTTCGAAATTGTATTGGCTTTTTTTTACGAAATTCTTTGATTTGTTTTCTTTTATTATATAAACTGAAAAAATTGGTTCAGCTTCCATAAATCGAATGAACGAAAACGGAATAAAGATGCGGCATGTTGTATTCGTTTATTCCTAATGTATACTGACTATGCATTTGTATTGATGATACGCAGCTTTTCAACTTCAAAATTAAAATATTTTATATCGTGTGTGTGTGTGTGTGTGTGAGAGAGAGACGAGTTACATTTCATACATGAGAACTTTGATGAATACTGTATTCCAACTTTCCTGGCTTCATCCTTCAAGTGGAAAACAATAGCTGAATTTTGTCTAATTTAATATTTCATTTTTCTTCCACAGTAGGGAAAAAAAATTACAGTACAATACTTCACATTTACAGTTTCGAAAAAGGTTCACCTAGAAACAGAATCTCTTAAAAGCAAATGAAAAAATGGAGCAAGTGTAGTTTACGTCCCCCTGTGGTGCCTAGTGTAGTTTACGTTCCCCTATATTATCCTAGCGTAGTTTGCGTTCCCCAACTTTGTCCGTGTATACCTAATCAAATAAAAATTTAAAACTAAGAAAAATATTACGACTTAGCCTAACCAATCGTCAATTTATATATATATATACAGGGTGTCCCGTAAGTCTGGACCCATAGGGAAAAATAATAAAATTACAAAATAGTCCAAAAATTTATTACATAATCTGTTCAAAGTGTCCGCCGTTGTGTCGCACACATAGTTGAAGACGCAATCTCCACTGCGACAGCACTTTCTGAATCACAGTCGCAGAAATTTCTTGACACGCCTCCACAATGCGTGCTTTAAGGTGGAAAATGTTCTGAAGTTGACCTCGTACACTTTGGCTTTCAAGTGCCCACAAATAAAACTCCAGCGGAGTAAGATCATAATAAAAAAATAATAAAAATAATAATAAAAAAATATATATATATTATAAATAAATTTTTGGACTATTTGTAATTTATTATTTTTCCCTATGGGTCCAGACTTACGGGACACCCTGTATATATATATATATATACTATATATAATATATATATATATACATTTTAACTGCAAACAACACACAGTATAATTAATGTAAAGAACGACGCTTGTGTAGGTGCCCCCTCAGGGCATTGGTTTCTGCTCGTATGTAGGAGAATTACGACTTCTGATTGATCGAGGTCCATGGTGTAGTGGATAGTATATCTGACCGGCAATCGGATGATCCCGGGTTCGATTCCGGGTGGTACCTCATTTTTCATTTGTTCGTTCTCCCTCCTCATCTTGTGCGGAACGCTCTTCTACACAAGCGTCGTTCTTTACATTAATTATACTCTGTGTTGTTTGCAGTTAAAATGTATATATATGTACGGCATGCGAAGGTGCCCCCTCAGGGCATTGGTTTCTGCTCGTATGTAGAGAATTACGACTTCTGATTAATCGAGGTCCATGGTGTAGTGGATAGAATATCTGACCGGCAATCGGATGATCCCGGGTTCGATTCCCGGGTGGTACCTCATTTTTCATTTGTTCGTTCTCCCTCCTCATCTTGGGCGGAACGCTCTTCTACACAAGCGTTGTTCTTATATATATATATATATATATATAAATTGACGGTACTTGTGGGTTATCTGTCGCCGCTTTTTAATATACCTATTGGTTATCTGTTTCCACTTTTTACTTGTGGGTCATTTATTTTTTAGTTAGGTTAGGTTAGGTTAGTGTGGTAGGTTAGGTTAGGTTAGGTTAGGTTAGCCAACCTAGAGCAAACCAAGAATAGTGGTTGAGATCGATGAGAGCCTGTTCACGAGGCGTAAAAACAATGCCGGACGGATTTTACCACAACAATGGATGTTCGGAGGAATTTGCCGTGAAACAAACGACTGCTTCATCGTTCAAGTTCCCAACCGCTCTGCTGCAACTCTCTTGGCTGCCATTGTGGAAAACATCGCCGAAGGTTCCATTATCTACTCCGACAGCTGGCGAGGATATAAGACCACCGACCTCCAGGAGGCTGGCTTCCAACATTTCAAGGTTAATCATCGATACAATTTCGTTGATGCAGATACCGGAGTCCACACTCAAAATATCGAACGCTTGTGGGGATCAGCAAAGTGGAGGAACAAGCGTCACCGAGGAACGGCCCGACACCATCTTAAGACCTACCTGGCCGAGTTCATGTGGAGGAGCAAGCTACCCGCTAGTGTCGACCCATTCGACGGCATCCTGGAGGCCATCGCCGCGTTCATGCCACCCGAATAATATGATTAATGTTTGTTATTTTGAGAAATAAAAATAATTTAAGAAAAAAATAGTATATTTTTGTAAAAATGGCAACATGATAACACACATCTGTATTTGTGAAAAAGTTGGAAAATTAAATTAAAAAGTGGCGACAGATAACCCACAAGTACCAAATTGACGATTGGTTTGGTTAAGTCGTAATATTTTCGTTAGTTTTAACGTTTTATTTGATGGATTCATTTAAAAAATGTCTCCTAAAGATCCTAGTGTAGTTTACGTTCCCCAACTTTGACCTAGTGTAGTTTACGTTCCCCAACTTTGATCTAGTGTAGTTTGTGTCCCCTTTTGAGTCAGGGGGACGTAAACTACACTTGTTCCGAAAAAATTACGACTGGGTTTTGTTCTTGAAATTTTATTACTATCACAAAAAAGGACTAAATAGTAAATACTGTATACATAGAAAAGTTTAACATCACCAATTTGTAATTTTTTTATGCTGCAAGAGCTAAATTATATAAAATAAATAGTCCAGTTTCGCAATTATTTATTTTGTTACATTTATTGTAACAAGAAATATTTTAAAATTGTATTTACAGTATTTTATAAATAATTATTCACTCTAAGCGAACTTTTTTCCGAAATTAGCACTGTATATCATAGCACTGTGAAAAACTAGTAAATAAATTCATTGTATTTAAAAGTATAACAGTGAGAAAATTGTTATCAAAGGTCAAATGAATACTTTTTTTTTTAACCGTGCTGAATATCGGCTCCAATACTGCAGCATCGATTCCAATTACAGACACTCACTACCGACAATACATACCACAACCAAATCCAAACTCATTTTTCTTTGATCCACTCCTACCATACGATATCTCTCTAGCAACAAAAAAATCTAAAAACTAGGATTCTGACATCAATACGATCCCGGTAAAAATATACGAATTAGTATCCGATGAAATTGCAATACCACTCCGTAAGCTAATAAATAAATCGGTAATACTAAGTAATACCTTGTATTTAAGTAAAGAAACCCAAACACTCCATCCATTTATTGCCCCATTTCAGTATTATCATCTTTAAGTAAAGTATTTGAAAAAATCGTGTACAATAAATTTAGTAAATTCTTAATGAAATACGATAATGTAAATAAGAACAATTTTCGTTTAGAGGAGGACATACAACGGAACCTACCATAAACAATGCCATTAGAAAATGTGTATCAGAACTTAAACAGCAAAAAACACACTGCCTTGATTTTCTTCGACTTGTCTAAAGCATTTGATACACTTTCGCATTAAATCTTAATGAATAACCTTCACATATATGGAATAAGAGGAAATATCCTCGATTGGTTTAAATTACAGTATATCTATCATATGCCATCAGTACATCAGATTAAAATATAATTTATCCGACAAGGTGATACTAACTACTGGAGTTTCACGGGGATCCATTCTTGGCCTATTACTATTTCTAATTCGCGTTAACGATTTTCACCTCTCTACCACATTAAATTGTGTACAATGCGCAAATGATACCACACTTGCTTCTTCCCATCATAACGCAGACTTTCTGATTAATGAAACAAACAGGCAATTAGAAAATGTGTATAAATGGATGTGTGCTAATAAACTTTACTGAACCTGACAAAGTCAGGTTATATGATTATTACCACAATACATATTAATACAATTAATTGGGAGGCCCTTAGGCAGTATTTTTGTGAGTTCCCAAGGAATTATTACTATTTCTGTGGCCGGGGCCCTTCTGGGTGTGCTGAGCGCATCACAGAGGTGTATCTCGGGCATGGAGGCGTACATTCCATATTCTATTACTACTACTAATGCAAAAAAACCTTGGGTTAACTTTACTTGTTCTAATGCTATCCGCAACAGAGAGAAGGCTTTCAGAAGGTGCCGTCGCCATCCAACTCCTGACTCTCACTCAGCTTATATTTCTGCACGGAATCGTGCAAAATCTGTTCTTCGACTCGCCAAAAATTCCTTCATCTGACAAAAATGTGAAAAACTATCCAATTCTAATTCTTCTTGTTCTTTCTGGCATATAGGTAAGAACCTCTTCAACATCTTTACTTCCTCTTCTTTCCCTCCTTTTCCATTCCGACGGCACAGTGTTGTTCCTCCACCTCCTCCCCCCTCTGACTTTATTATGTCTGAAATTAGAATCTCTTCTAAAGATGTTTTTTATGCCCTATCTGGGCTCAACTGTAGGAAGGGAAGCGTATGGTTCTGATGGTGTTCCTCCTGTTGTTCTTAAGAACTGTGCTTCTGAGCTGACACCCTTCCTAGGCAAACTCTTTCGTCTCTGTCTCTCATCTGGTACTTTTTCTTCGTGCTGGAAGTTCATTCAGCCTGTCCCAAAGAAAGGTGACCGCTCTCAATCCTCCAACTATCATCCAATTGCTTTAATTTCTTGCCTTTCCAAAGTTTTTTAATCTATCCTTAATAGGAAGATTCTTAAACACCATTCTTCTCACAATCTTCTTTCAGATCGTCAGTATGGATTCAGCAAGGGACACTCTACTGGCGATCTTCTTGCATAGCTCTCTGACTCTTGGTCACCCTCCTCTTGGGATTTCGGTGAAACGTTTGCTATTGTGCTAGACATACAAAAAGCTTCTGATAGAGCCTGGCACAAATCTTTAATTTCGAAACTGCCCTCCTTCGATTTCTATCCTTCTATCTGTGCCTTCATCTCTAATTTCCTTTCTGGCCGATCTACAGCTGCATTTATAGATGGCCACTGTTCTTCTCCTAAAGCTATTAACAGTGGTGTTCCTCAGGGTTCTGTCCTGTCACCCACTCTTTTCCTTTTACTTATTAATGATCTTTTAATTCGCACTTCCTGTCCTATTCACTCCTATGCCGACGATCCCACGCTTCACTTCTCCACCCGCTTCCCAAAGCGTCCCTCAAAGCAGTCACTTCATGATTCGGGTAGGACGGCTATGGCACACGTGACCTCTGATCTTTCTGCTATATCTGATTGGGGCAGAGAAAACTTTGTTACTTCCAATGCCTCAAAATTTCAGTTCCTTCATCTGTCTACTCGTCACAATCTTCTACACAACTATCCCCTTACCTTCAACAACACAACTCGATCTCTCCTATTCTCTTAACATTCTTGGCGTTTCTTTTCTCGTGATCTTTCCTGCAAAGATCACATATACGTACTCTCTTTCTAAAACAGCTTCTAAAAGGTTAAGTGTGCTGTACCGCCTCCGCGGTTTCTTCATCCCCACTCAGTTGCTGTCTCTGTACAAGGGTCTTGTTCGCCCCTGTATGGAGTATGCTTCTCATGTGTTGGGTGGTTCAACCCACACAGCCGTACTTGACCGGGTGGGATCAAAGGCTTTTCGTCTCATCATTTCCCCGCTTCTTACTGATTGTCTTCACTCTCTTTCTCTTCGGCACAATGTTGCCTCACTCTCTCTTTACTATCGCTATTATAACGGACATTGCTCTTCTGAACTCTCTAACTGCATGCCTCCTCCTCTAAGGAGAGCACGCAGTACCAGACTTTCGACACTTTCTCATTCCTTTTCTGTCCAACTATCTAATACAAGGGCTAATCGGTATTTTCAGTCTTTCATCTACTCAACCGGTCAACTCTGGAACAATCGTCTTCAATCCATCTTTTCTCCTGTCTATGACCTCCCATCTTTCAAACGCAGAGTGTCTAGGCGTCTCGTAAACCCCAGACCTTGATTTTGGCTCTCTTCTTCTTCCATAGAATTTGCCCTTGCCCCCTCCTTCCTGCGTAAAAAAAACCTATCAAATAAAAATTGGGAATACTACTCTTGCAAGGGTGAATGAAGTTAAAGTACTTAGCATTAATTTGGACGAAAAACTAAATTTCAAAAGTCATGTACAACATATCAAATCCAAAATATCAAGATTTCTCTTCATATTATCATATTTAACCTTTTCACGACGGGTATTGTTTTTTGTTTAAATCAAAAAGTATTGGTGTTATTGTTATTCAAATCTAAATATTTAAGTAGTTAATCACTGAAATGATACACATTTTGGGTACCTTTTCCGTCAACTAAACGACACGTATATAAACATGTAAAAACTCTTTGGGAAAAGAGGCATTGTAGTACAATTTATATTATTATTTCTGGTGGGACATTTGAGTCCCGTCACTCGTGAAAAGGTTAAACTAAAAAAAGACCCTTCCTCAAAACGCACTCCTTACCCGAGATTATTCCTTCATCCATCCACATTTGTTACATTGCATTACAACATGAAGTAGCTCAAACAAATATATAAGACACCCTTTGGAAGTAAGTCATAAAAAATGTCTGCGAACTCTATCGAATAATGAGAATACTTCCCCAATGTTTAAAGAGATAAATATTTTAAAGATAAATGATTTATACAAATTCAATGTTGTTGTCAATATGTTCAAAGTTACCAACAAAAATCGACATACATCACCCTTTCAAAGAGCAATCACCCCATCAAACACACCATCGTTATAACACCAGACTGCCCGGGGATTTTATACACAAACTTATACAATAGAAACTGCAGGAAATGCACTCTCTTTCAAAGGAGCAGATGTATGGAATGCAATTTCCATATGTATTTGGCAGGCTTCATCATTAAATGTATTTCGCAAATCATTACAAAAGCACTTCATTAGCTCCTACTGATGTATAAGTTCACTACTGCCATTTTTACCATAGTAATCAGTTTTGTAATCAACTATTTAAAATATGCTAATTTCATTAAGCACCTTTAATTTCGTAATCAATTCTTTTTACATCTTTTTTATAATTTATTTTCTAGTAAATATATATACAATAAATCATTTAATTTAAAATCATGTAGCATTTTGTAAACTTTATATTGTATTTATTAATATTATTATTATTATTATTGCTATTATTATTACTTGTCACTGTCACTATTTTTATGTAATAAATAAGGTAAATGCCATTAATTTTGCCTAAGAAGCCTCCACGCTTCCAATGCCATGTTCAGATGAGAGTACTATGAATATATTAATGTCAACAAATATCTAAAAATTGGAGAACTCTCTCAATTTTATTCTTTTCTGAATAAAGTTTGAAAGTTTAAAAATTTGATGATGCTTTTCCAAAACCTCCCAAATTTAGGATTTTCTTCAGTTTTTCTCTTGAAATGGTATTGTCACATTAGAATCCAATTCTGTTTATTTGCCATCAGGTTTCAGACGCTCGTAAAAGTTCGCTACATTAAACATTATTTAGTTTTCTCCTTGTGTCAAAATGGGGTTTTGCTACTTACGAGGTTTTAGAATATACAGGGTGTACACAAAGTCCTTTCCCGATTATAAACTTTGATCACATGAAATCCAAAGAAGACACAGTAATCCTTTGTTTTGCATGTTCTTGCATAATACATCAAGTTTATTACGTTTCTCATTAAATCTCAACATGTGTGCCGTTAGTTACACGGAGCACATCCAAGCGAAAGTCGAGTTCACGTTATACGTTCGCTAGCACATCTCTCGTGACACTGTTGCTGGCATCGCAAACCCTTGCACGAAAAGTGTCAATGGCAACAACAGGAGTATGGTACACATAATCCTTTACATATGCCCACAAGAAGAAGATCAGGGACGTAATATCGGGGGATCGTGGAGGGATCTTCCGGGAAAAATGGTGTTCAAGAACTCGCGCACTAACAAACCCCAGTGTCTTGCTGTAAAATGATGGATGGTTGAAGGCCTTCCAACTGCGGGGCTACGAAGAACTCGTATGTCCAGGTACATTTGTGCCGTAACATTCTTTCAGCAAAGAAAAATGGGCCTCTCATCCTATCATGCATTAATCCACACCAAACATTGACTTTGGGGCTGTCACGAATGTGTTTTCGATACGAATGTGGATTTTCGGATCCCTAGATACGTACATTATGACGGTTTACCTTCCCTGATACGTGAAATGTGGCTTCGTCAGAAAACAAAACATTTTTTCAGGTAGTCGTTTTCTTCATCAATGAAGCTCAACATGTTAACTGCAAACTCTCGGCGCCGTGGCTTGTCATCCGGTTGTAACCCTTGTACTATCTGCACTTATATGAATGCAGGTGTAAGTTCCTCCTCAGTCAGAATTTTGTGTACTGTTGCCTGTGGTACCTGAAGTTGTTGTGAGGCGCGACGAACGGACTTTCGAGGGCTTCGTTGGGAAGCCTGTTGAATTCTGGCAACCGTTTCGTCTAAAAGACTGAAACGTCCATTCCTAGGCTTGTCCATCATACTGCCTCTCTCCAGAAATTTGTGGTACCAGTTCCTAATGCTATGACTGGAAGGAGCATTCTTGCCATAATGACGACGGTAGCTCCGCTGAACAGTAATCACGAACTTTGACTCCGCAAACCAAACAACACATTTTTCTTTCTCCTGCGGAGTTGCCATTTTCTTTCGGTTAATCACCAATGGCTCCCAATCAGGCTCAATAGGATCTGCAAATAAGAGAAAAAAACTTGATGTATTATGTAACAACATGCAAAACAAAGCATTACTGTGTCTTCTTTGAATTTCATGTAATTAAATTTATAATCGGGAAAAGACTTTGTGTACACACTATATGCTTTCAGAACAAGAGTTAGTACCTTATGATATTTTGAAGCAATCTTTTTGGAATAATCCAGTAGGTTATTTTAGATTGACGCTCCCATTTTTCAAGTTTCCAAGTATTATTCAATCATATTTTAAATTTAATATTTAACACTTCGTCTAAATGAAGAAAGATACAGAGTTATAAATTAGTTAAGGTTCTATCTCCTCATCTCTAGAAGATGCCAAAAGTTAATCCTTTCGGAATAAGCAAAACTCATGAGATTCTTATTGGAAACTTTCGCTTCCTTTCTGAAATCTCTGAACAGAAAATTTTCAAAAACTTTGATCAGGATTATACAAATGCAAAGCTACTTATTTTTATTAGTTTTTTAATTAGAAATTAAGACTATACGATTTTTTATATAACTCTGTTTAATCTAGATTACTCATATGGGTTCTCGATACTCTTGATTCTTTGGTCGTTTGTCATAATGACGCAACTTGTTGTTGTTGTTGTTGTTGTTGTTGTTGTTGTTGAGTAAAATAAAGATGGGTAATTTATGGTTAAATTTATCTTTTACGAGCAACATATGTTCATTTCTATAAATAATATTATATGTTCTTAAAAATAATAATTAATGATAATAATAATAATTAATACATCCAGGAATAAATTGATACTGTAAAGTATGAACAAGCTGTCAGAGGATTCTTATAAAACAGTCATTAGAACCCGGCAGGAATTAAATGAGCCCCCAAAAATATAGTTCTACTCTTAATAATGTAATTAATAACCTACCATCGTTACGAAAGTGTTGATACCCTTGGCCTTAAGTAACTAGGTGTGACTCATTGTATCCCGAATTTAGTAGCCGATGGTATACATACCTTTAGGAATTACGACAAATGAGCGAACACACGTAATCAATATCCCGCAGCCTTTCATGTGCCTCATATGGGACTTCAACATGTGGCATCGATTTGGTGAGATTTTCGATGAAGCTATGGTCCACATTTTGCGAAAGTCCTTTTCTATATTTTCTTTCGATTTGATAAAAATTGGATGGGAGTTAGGGACTTGTTTGGAGCAAGTGTAGTTTACGTCTCCCTGTGGTGCCTAGTGTAGTTTACGTCCCCCTGTGGTGCCTAATGTAGTTTACGTTCCCCTACATTATCCTAGTGTAGTTTGTGTTCCCCAACTTTGTCCGCGTATTTCTAATCAAATAAAACGTTAAAACTAACGAAACTATTAAGTCTTAACCTAACCAATCGTCATATATATATATATATATATATATATATATATATATATATATATATATTGACGATTGGTTAGGTTAAGTCGTAATATTTTCGTTAGTTTTAACGTTTTATTTGATGAATTCATTTAAAAAATGTCTCCTAAAGATCCTAGTGTAATTTACTTTCCCCATCTTTGACCTAGTGTAGTTCGTGTTTCCTTTTGAGTCAGGAGGACGTAAACTACACTTGCTCCACTTGTTTTCCGCAACTGGTGCACAAAAAAAAAATTGGGATCACCTGAAGATCAGGGCCCCCAGCCTTCTTTAGTTAGCTTTATAAGGCTAACTAACGAAACTATCACGACCTAATCTAACCAGTCATCAAGGGCGTACAGTTGACCTAACGATTGGTTAGGTTAGGTCGTGATATTTTTGTTAGTTAGCCTTATAAGGCTAACTAAAGAAGGCTGGGGGCCCTGATCTTCAGGTGATCCAAAAACTGTTTTAGTAAAAAAAGTTTGGAGAGTTTAAACAAAAAATCTTATTTCAGTAATTCAGAAGTAAAAAAAAAGTAGATCAAATAAAAAAAATAGTAATTTTCTGTTTGAAAGATATATTTTTAAAAAATCTAAATTTTTAAACATAAGTTATGGTTACTTTGGAATTATTAGTCATGTTCAAATTTACTACATAAAGTTTAACAGGATTTCCTGAAATTTTACTTATATATTAGACTTTTTATTTAACTCTTCAATTTATCTACCATATATTCAGTTGAGCATTTGGAGGACGTTTGTAGTACATTAGGGCAAACCTCCAAAGAAACGCTTTAATCCCATAAACCTTTCAAAGAAGAGTGTCCTTTGGAATATTAAAAAAAATCCTAACGCCACTGGGTAACAATATTGAAGTTGTCAGGTTTCGTAATTTAAGGAAAAGCCTCGTGTGTTTATCCAGCAGAAACTGTTAAAACAAGACATTTTTAACTTATTCTCATCTTATACTGAGCAAACATTTTCCAGTCAGATTTTTATCTTAAACATAAATATTTATCTTTATTATATTGAAAGAAGAATTTTACTTTTTATACCAATTAACTAATTTGAAAATATTAAGGAACAGTAAAATAAGGAGGAAAATAATTTGGTGCTACTGTAGTATGCGGTCTACCTACGATTGGTTAGGTTTAATCATGATATTTTCGTTAAAACTAACGAAAATATCATGACTAAACCTAACCAATCGTCAAGGGCGATTGACAATGGGATGTAAACAAACAATTAGTAAACAAGATAAGAAGCTATAATTAAAAGGTAGACCGCCGAATCGTAGGTAGACCGCATACTACAGTAGCACCAATAATTTTGTATCGAATAAAAATATTTCGGATCACCTCAAGATCAGGGGCCCCAGCTTTCGTTAGTTAGCGTTATAAGGCTATCTAACGAAAATATCGCAACTTAACCTAACCAATCGTTAGGCCAATTGCACGCCCTTGACGATTGGTTAGGTTAAGTCGTGATATTTTCGTTAGTTAGCCTTATAAGGCTAACTAAAGAAGGCTGGGGGCCCTGATCTTCAGTTGATTCAATATTTCTTTGGAATGAATAACGAAAGTCCTGTGTTCTCAAACTAAAATTCGCTTCCTATTGAAAAAACTTCACAAAATTTGAGCAACGATAATGCAATAGATGTGGTATACCTTATTATTTTGTAATCTTAATTTGTTGTTGTTGTTGTTGTTTAGCCGATCAGCCCACCCTGATCGAGCAAGCCGGCGGCACGCAGGTAACCGATCGCCCTCTCCGGAGTGGACCAGAGGTTCAGCGCACTAGTGATGTTGTGTTGTGTTCGTTGTTGTGCTAGAGAAGCTTCTAAACAGTGGCTGCATCCTCCAGCGCAGGACACGTCAACGCGAAGAGGCGACGTGAAACCAAAACATCAACGCGCTGGTGGCCAAACTTCCTCAAATCTCCGTGCAGCGGGCTGTCTACGGTTGGCCAGACTGGCAGTCGACGGCCTGTTGCGTGGCACGGTCAGAGTACCGATCGGCTCCCGGGGCCGGACCTATTCTTACTTTGTAAAAGTGAACTGCTGTCTTATCTACCAAACACGAAGTTTACCATTAGCTCCAATTAGTCAGTCCTTTCACTTCAGTCTGAATTGCAATACTCAGGATAGGGCCAAGAAGAATTTTAAATTCGGACATTTTCTTCGCAGCTAAACATACCACTTGTTTCATTTCCTCGAAGGGCTAACTGAGGGACTAATTAAACATTAGGATCACCTAAAAACTAAAGCCCCCAATGTCAATTGCCCTTGACGATTGGTTAGGTTTAGTCGTGATATTTTCGTTAAAACTAACAAAAATATCATGACTTAACCTAACCAATCATCAGTGTGTGTATATATATATATATATATATATATATATATATATATATATATATATATATATATATATATACACAAAACGATGAAAATATTTCGACTAAACCTAACCATGATTTACATTGGGAGCTTTAGTCTTCAGGTGATCCAAACATTAATATAAATAGAAAATGATGGGCCAAAGGGAGACCTTGAGTTACACCAACATCAAGACTATAAGTGCTAGTACCTTTGATCCTATAACCAAACTCTACAAAACAGTTATTCGACCTCTTGCGTGACTCTCAGGCGATAGTAGGCGGATTTTATAGTCATCTGTTAATTAATCAGTTATAAACGTAAAATATTAAAGAAAAATGGAAAAATCAAAATTTTATGGTTACCTCAAATAATTGTAAATGCTTGTATCATATTATATTAGCAGTATTTTTCAAACTTTTCTCACGATGGTACTCGACCCAAAACAAAAATATCTTGTGAGGAGTGTTTCCATAAAATCACAATAAAGAGCAATACATGCTAGCTTTAACTACAGTACTTCACTTCAAGTAATAACTAGACATCGAAGTTACTTGAAAAACATTTTAAATACAGTATAAATACAATAAATAAAAAGATTAGGTTGAGTTTTAATTAATGTGAGGGGTGGACATGCCTGTTCTTCATGATCTCGTTCCAATCAAATAACTGTTTTGTAGAAAGATTCTTTACACCTAGTGACTAGTGATGTGAGTCGTTTTTTATTGTGTCGTTTTTTTTTTTTTTTGTCGTTTTTTTTGTTTAAAACGAAGATAGTCTGTTTTTTTGTTTTTTTGTGTTTTTTATTGTTTTAAACTTATTCCATATTTTTCTTCCTTTAATCTAATAAGTATATTAGTATTACCTATAATTTACTATACTACCATGCTTATACGGTTATACCTAGTATATATAGTCATCTTTTAGAAAAACTGAATCACACAAAAAGTATATAATAGAAAGGAAAAACAAACCCTCATTTTTTATATGTATATATATTTTTTAACTAGAACATAAAACATTCTTCCTCGTTTCAAACAATATACATAATTGTGATTGGCAAGAGTACCAGTATATATATTCCAGATAGAAAAAAAAATGTTCACCTTTTTTGAATCTTTTTGTTAACCTAATGTTGTTTAACCTTCATTTCCATGGAAGAATCACTAGATTGGGTAGAGCATATATGCTAGTTTCAATATCACAGGTACTGGTATAATATACATAATAAAAAATACATAATACTGGTATAAAACAATATATATAATTGTGATTGGCAAGAATACCAGTGTGCTATATATATATATATATATATATATATATATATATATATATATATATATATATATATATATATATATATATATATATTCCAAATAGAAAAATAAAAAAATAAAAATATTCATCTTTCTTTAACCTTTGTGTTAACCTAATGCTGTTTAACTTTCATTATCTGATTCTATTTCCATTGAAGAATCATTATCACTAGATTGATTAAAGCAAATAGTTTCAATATCACAGGTACTGGTGTTTATTGCAGATTTGGATGTTGACAAAGCCAATGTAGCACCATATTTTACTTCACTTTCTTGGAATTTTGCATTTTGGGATATAAATACTAGCTTTGCTGCTCTGTCTGTGCTTAATCGGTTTCTTTTGGCTGTATGGATATTACTGTATGTGCTAAATGATCTCGGAGGTAATGAAAGGGCGAAATAGAGGTGTATGAGTTTGTGTAGGTATATATGTGAGTATGCATGCGTATGTATCTGGAATTCTGGATGTATGCGTGTGTATGGGGTATACAATAGATATAAATATGTATATATAAGTATTTATGTATATACTGTATTGGTATATATGTATATGGGTGTATGTATATATATGGATGGTCTCAGGGGGAAAATATGTCATCACGGGTCTAAAGGATAGTTAAGTGGGAGATTCAAAATCCGAGGCATGGATGGGAGAGTCCTGGAAAGGTTGGACAATGGGCAGTCATCTCCCAGCCAGTGTTCTCGCAAGTTTAACGGATCTCAAGATACAAGACTTTCAGTGCAAGAAAGAGGCCAGTTTTTTCTGTAAATAGGCTGAAAAGGACATTCTGTACTGGTACCATATGGCCTATTTTATTATTTATTTATTTATTTTTATAATATATACCATTGCAAAAGTATACCTTATAATTAAATTGGCAATATCTATATTATTATTAAAAAAAAAAAAAAAAAAAAAAAACATGGACAAAAAAAAACGGTTTTTTAACATCACTACTAGTGACCCAGTGATTAATATTTCGCGACACGTACTTTGAAAACCACTAATACAGTACATAGCACTGCGCCAATTGTGAATAAAATAAATGTAGCACTTTATTTTAAAACACAAATTATGCACTAAATTCATAAATTTCTGTATTTTCAGTATTCTCTCTTTCAGCAAAGTCAAATTGTTAATTAAAAATTAGTTGTGAGCATTGAAAAAACAACACATGCTAATGAAAACAATTTTTTTGAAAGTTTGCTACAGTTGGAAGAGAAGAATTAAAAAACACTCGATACCCACTTTTATAAAGAGGAATTTCAGTGGTAATCCTAAATTAAGGACATTAGACCGCATATTTATACTGAAGCAAAGATACTGTTTTCTGTCCAGTTTCAATTTATTAAATTTGTTTTAAAACCGGAGAAGAAATAGTTTTTAACCCAAAGTATTTTTTAGGAAGTTAAAGAAGTAGAGGTCATTTATTTGAATCAATGATGCACAAATTTTATTTCTATAACACTCGAATAACTCCATGATTCAAGGTATTTCAACTTCATATTATCAAATCAACAAATTTAATATCCGGAAACCCACTTTTCCTTTACGGAGGAGGTTAGTATGAACTCAGGATTCACCTGATCGTGGGCAATCGCAGAGTACTTGGCTAGCCCAACTCCAACTGCGGGTGGCGGAGGTGGTAGTCGAACCTGGGCCCTTCAGTGTCCGAAACCAACCACCGAGTCACGGGATAAAGTTTTCATTAGAGGATGGTAACTGGACAAAACTTCAAATCGAGTGATGATCAGAGACATATCAAGAACAAATGAATCAAATGACGAGAAAAATGAGTCAAAAGTTGTGCTGCAATCACCAGTAAAGTTACGGTAAACCTCATTAGAAAATCCTTGTTCAATTATTTATTTATTTGTTGTTCTATCTGATACAAAAAGCGTACAATGCATACAACAAAAAATATAAAAAATGGATCAGTAAAGGATTTCTATACATATACACCATATAAACTGGCATTTGCGAGCTAATTTTGTGCTTTATTGGCAGAATCAAATAGTGTTATATGACAAATTTTTTCAAACAGTGCAGAGCAAAGACATTACTTACAGCAGATTAAAAGGGAGGAGAAAGATATAAAAGTACAGTAAGTACAAAATATGATGGCTGTTGACACTAGATGCTGTATAAGTTAAAAAGAATTAACATATAATTGAAAATTACGTATATATACACAACTAGACTTGACCTACGATTACATTCTAGCGGTATTATATTCTAGGGATATAGATTCTATGGACATAAATTCTATGTATAACATTAAAGACCGTGACACTGTACAAGAAATACGTATATCGTACGTAATGTTAAATACTTTGACATATACAAAGGTTTTGTGGCCATACAGGAATAAAATTATCTTAATTGCAAATGGTGTTTAGAGAGAAGAGAACGGGAGAATAAGGTTGCAATGGAGGAACAGAGGTGAGAAACAGAGATTATGGTTTGTATGATTTGATAATTTTTTGTTTTTTCTGGAAGCCTTTTAGCATGTTAGATTCGGGAATATAAAGATTATAGTTGTACAATCTCTCCAGCTGTTCCCAACCTGTAGTATGCGGAGCTCTTTTAGTGGTACGAAAGAGGGTTATAAATACGCAGCTTGGTAACTGATAATTACTTTCATGATAATTACAAAAGTAATATTAGTTGTTCATGAATAACACGCAACTTTTCGGACTCCGAATTTGCATACTATCCAATTTGCCGTCCATGTAGATTTCCAGTACAAGGCCAAAATCAAGATTTTTAATTCAGTACAAATGTCGATGAATATCATGAGAATAAAAATATATTCTTAGATAAGGCTGAATATTCAAGAATAAACACCACAATTCCATCCCTACGGTTTTAGGTGGTACGACTTTCCTTCTTTCCTTAATGGTCGTACTTGATAAGCATGGTGGGAAAAAGTCGCATACCGACTTTAAAAGGTGGGGAACCTCTGATCCAAAGTATAATTCCTTTTTCTAATATACATGTTTCTGTTGTGTCGAAACGGTGTTGTTTCGCAAGTTATATTTTGTTTTGGATATATTCTGATGCAGTATTATATACAGTTTGATATGATACATATAAGAAGTAATATTTAGTTGTAGATTTCTAAAAGTTTGAGAATTTTTTAAATCATGGAACATTACGTCAGTACGTTCATCATACTTGTTCAGTTTATAAAGTTTCCTAATTTTTGTGTGTAATATTATTATCACATTACCTGCACAGTGCTACATATGAAAGCTATTTTCATCTTTTCCTATATGAACTCCCATATACAAGTTATATAATATGAGAATGTCCGCTGTGCTTTGCACAGCAAAACTCCCTCGAAACACAACATAGGGGTGACTGGTTCTCCTCAACTTCTCCCTCAATGCATATACTAAATTTGGTGCAGATTACCCTTGCCGTTTAGGCGTATAAATGAACAGACAGCCATCATCATCATTATCATAATCATCATCATCATCCCCTGCATATATAAATAAGATATATAAACTTATATTATATAGTATCTATACACACTGAGCGGCAGAAAAATCGGCCCACTTGGAATATCGCGAAAAGCAAAAAAGTGGGCAAGCTTCTGTTTATAAAAGTTTTAAAATTCGAAAATATAGTCTATGAGGCAACCAAATAACGCGACAAAACAACGTCAGCTGCGAACACACTAGCTGAAACGAATTTTCGACTTCTTTTAAGAATTCGACAGTCTGACATTCAGTTGCTCTTAGACTGCTAGTGACATTTTTTCTTCCACTAGTGGGAGTAGGCATTTGCGTTTAGTAATAGATAGACTTCTAATTCTTTTGGGTTTCAGAATTGGACATTTACAATGGATTTGAGTGCCGTGAACGTCGCAAGAGTCGTCGCCCTAATTGAAGAGGTCGAAGCCAGCGTTACGTCGGCAATACGCTAGGAATTCCAAGAACAACGGTTCGACGTGTCTACCAACGTTATGTGGAGACAGGAGAGTACACCCGAAGACCAGGATCTGAAAGATCGCGCTGCACATCTGCCCGTGACGATCGTTTCATTGTCTTGAGTGTTTTGCGAGATCGTCGTTTGACTGCCACAAACGTCCGCAATGAGCTGGAAAGGTCTCGAGACGTCAGTGTATCTGAGCAAACCGTTAGAAGGAGACTTATGGAAAGTGGCTTACATGCTAGACGTCCAGCAATGGGCCCGGAATCGCTCCCACACCACCGCAATGCTCGTCTTGCTTTCGCTCGTGAGCATGTCAATTGGACTATGATCCAATGGGAACGAGTATTGTTCACGGACTTTCTCCTGTTCTTCTCCACACTCTCCCGTTCATCAGATGTTCGAAGATTAAATCTTGATTCGTCCGTGCAACTACCTTCCAATTATCCCACGCGGCCACATTCTCGAGCACCAATCGGTGAGAATTATACAGCGTACGACATCCCTCATCCTCCGAAGTAACGGAGGATACTTTCCTTCACTCAGTTTGAGTCAATCCCCACCCCAATACTTCCGATAATACCCTTATGAATCAATTTTGTACACCAGCTGCTACCTTCTACTGGTAACATGGCAATGGTAAATAAATTCCTGCAACTCTGTGGTTTCTGTAACACTGCAACAAATGAGGCAAAGGCGATTAAATGCGATCTCTGCCAATCGCTTTTCGATTTCCTATGCCTGAAATGGGAAGATGAAGAAATCTCTCTCATAATGAACACAAAGCAACTTAATGGGTTAAAGTTTTTCTACGAAAACTACATGGCCGAAATAAACTCTTTTACGGTATTTAAAGCAGAAGGAGACTGAGGAGAAAGTAAAAGAGGGAAGTGTGAATAAAGAACAGAGAAAAAGAGAAGAAACAAAGAAAAACGAAGTAGAAATAATCATATACTGTCACTCAACGAGGTCAAGAATATAGGGGTAACAGACAGTATAAAGGCAACAGATTGTATAAAGGCAATGAAGGATATTAGCACAAAGAGCACAAATAGGAAAAAATAAGCGTGCAATCAAGTAAACAAAGTGAAATTGTCCCAAAATAAGGAGCAAAAAACAAAGGCTCCGAGTGAAAATTGGAAAGGAATTATATGCATATATTAGGTGAAAGATAATTGGAGGTATACAGTGGCGTAGCTTGGGGTGGGGACTGAGGGGGCGACTGCCACCCGTGATCGGAAAAATATCTGGCCCAGTCGTAAATCTAGAACCGGTTGTAAAACATTTTTGGCAATAAAGGAGAGAGAGAGAGAGAGAGAGAGAGAGAGAGAGACACACACACACACACACACACACACAGATACATTTCCCTGTGGCCAATTTTAAATTCAGCTTCTCATAATAATGCATTATATTATAGTAGGGCTAAGCCTGTGACGTAGTGGCTTGAAAAACATATTAGTCACGGAAAAGGTGCCATATTTGTCCAGTCGGGAATTTATAACACATCTGCCCCCCCTGAAAAATGACCACGCTACGCCACTGGAGATATAACAGGGAGCAATGTATATATGAACATCCTCCAAAATGTAATTTCTTCTACAATAATGGTCATTGTAAATTTGGAGACAGATTCAGATTCTACCACCATTCAGGACTTACGCAAAATGTGGAACCTGCAAATACAGAAAAAATACTATTATCAACGTCTCCCAACGAACCTAAAGGACACATGGCAAAGTCTAAAGGACAGTAGGAATAACATGAATAAACATGATGTAAAACCCACAAGGAAAAAAATTATTCCAAGACCTTTCGTGTATTCAGAAGTACACCTCGTCAGGAATGAAGGGAGAAGGTGAGATGACGAAATATATACATACAGGGTGTCCATAAATGTTTACCCTGAAAACAGTATGCTCTCATGTTTTAATGACGAATCTTACATCCGTTTTCTTTTTACAGGTGATCTCGTACACGCATAGAGTTTCTGTGCTGGTGTGTTTCGTCTACCGCATTCGCCGCTAGGAGCGCTGTAGTAGCT
This sequence comes from Bathynomus jamesi, assembly GCA_023014485.1. Classification (NCBI taxonomy): domain Eukaryota; kingdom Metazoa; phylum Arthropoda; class Malacostraca; order Isopoda; family Cirolanidae; genus Bathynomus; species Bathynomus jamesi. The sequence continues at coordinate 178,684 of JAJOZX010003531.1, read as the reverse complement.
GTTCAGTTAAGATGGCGTCTGTGACAGAGAAGGCACAATGTGTTGTGTGGCTTGCAGAAACAAAATCTCCTGTCAGTGTTCAGCGAAGGTTCAGAACAAAGTATGGAAAGAATCCACCTGATATGAAGTTAATTAAGTCATGGATGAGAAAATTCTCAGAAACTGGAAACGTGGAAAAGGGAAAGAGCAGTGGTAGACCATCAGTTTCCGATGGGACGGTGGAAACACTGAGAACACTGTTTCCGAAACTGTGTACCTGGATATGCTCACCAATTACGTCAACCCCCAGCTGCAGGACAGGCAGCCAACTGTCATCTTCCAACAAGATGGGGCACCCCTTCATTGGGCGCATGTTGTTCATGAAACTTCGACGCAACATTTCCAAATCGATGGATTGGCAGGGACGGGCCAATCCCATGGCCCCCAAGATCACCAGACATTACCCCATGGATTTCTTTCTCTGGGGTCATGTTAAAGATTTGGTTTATGCAACAGTTGTTCCAGATATCAGGACATTGCGAGAATGCATTACGGATGCAATTGCAACAGTTAACCCGCAAATGTTGAAAAATGTGTGGCGTGAGTGTGAATACCGTTTAGACATTTTACGTGCCACTAGGGGTGCACATGTGGGAGCTTTTTAAGTTCATTAACTATGTATCAAAACTTTGTATGTTTATCTACTTATGATTAAAACTGTGTTTGAATACGAGTGTTTATTTAAAAGTTTTGCATGCTTTAATCAGGGTAATCATTTATGGACACCCTATATGTACAACAAGACAAAAATAAAAAGATTAGCACATGATTAACAAGAGTTAATTAAAGGTAAAAGGTATTTTAAGAGAATATTGTCAATTTTATACATTCCCGCACTGTTATTGAAATTATTTTTAAAATGGATAAATGCACATTCTAGAATATTCCTTTCAATTATATCTGTAACTCAGATATAATTGAAACAATGTAACTCAGTATACATAGGCCAAACGGGTAAAACGTTAGATATTAGGGTAAAACAGCATAAATATGCATGTAGAACAGCAAATTATTCTAATGCATTGTTTAACCATATGTATAGATGTAATCATAGTATTAAGTGGGATAGTTCTAAAACGTTCGTTAAAAACACAGATATAATTAAAAGTGTAGTGAATACTCTTATTTTAGTTTCAAGTTAAATGTTAATTTTACCGTCTTGAATTTCGGAATAGTATAAATTCATTTTAAATTAGTTACCCCATTATAATTCAATTGTGAACCACATTAATACTAATTTTATGTATACTATATTATTTTATTGTATGTAAACATAATTAATTATATATCACAATTGTCAGTTAATTATTTATATTCAAATATTTATTTTAATCTAATACCATGTCCATTTTGCAAATAAATAATAGAAAACCAAAGGTTATATTTTCCACCTTTGGTACTGTCGCAGTTTCGCCTAACGGACTCAATACGGCTAGTGAGATAATCACTGGTTGGCACTTAACTAGCGGCAGTGCTTATGGCTACATCATCCAGGTTAACCTATACCGGATAGATGCGCTACGGTCCCAAGCCGTAGCTTGCCTAGGCCGACGACGACGACGTAAACCAACAATTGGTGACCCCGGAGATGGATTACCCCTTTTACCCGAACGACTAGGACTAGACTGTAATGTCGTTCGTGCCCATCACCCCCTTCCCCGAACGACTAGGACTAGACTGTAATGTCGTTCGTGCCCATCACCCCCTTCACCCGAGCGACTAGGACTAGACTGTAACGTCGTTCGTGCCCATCACCTCCTTCACCCGAGCGACTAGGACCAGACTGTAATGTCGCTCGTGCCCTCTGCCCCTCACCCCTGCCCGTGCGCTCTGTGCCTGCGCTCGTCTCAACCTCCACTCCTTCGTTGGGAACTTGTCGTCTTGCTTGTACGTTAGCAAGCATAGGAGAAGATGCCTGACGACGCTGGTGCCATCTCCCACTTGAGCGTAAAGCTCCCCGTCTTCTGGCCGGGTGATCCATTTATTTGGTTCCACCAAGTGGAATCACAATTCAACTTGGGAAGGATCACCGCTAGCAGGACAAAATACGATCATGTTTTGTCCTCTCTACCAGCGAGCATCATCTCTGAAGTCCGTGACGTCATCGTATCTACTTCCACGAGTGAGGACCCATACAACGATCTGAAGTCTGCCATCCTGTGCCGCACCACTGTCTCCGAGCGTGAGAAACTACATCAGTTAATCTCAAAAGAAGAACTTGGAGACCGTAAGCCCACTCAAATGCTGAGGGCTATGCAGTGCGCTCTAGGCGAACGCGCACAAACCTTCGATAAGGACATCTTTAGACAGTTGTTCTTGCAGAAACTTCCTCCATCAGCTCAGCGTGTCTTGGCCACTATGGATCCTGCTACTCCAGTTGATAAACTAGCAGAAACTGCCGACAAAGTAGTGGAGATTGACACAGCTCCGGTCAACAACGTGAACACACAATCGGAACTGGAGTTGAAAGTGAAAGAGTTAAGTCAACAACTCAACCACGTTTGTTCTCTGCTACAAAATCAACGGCAAAGAAGCCATTCTCGGTCAAGATTTACGAAGAGGCATCGTTCGAGTTCCGGGAAGATCTGCTTCTACCACTCGAAATTTGGAAAGAAGGCTAGGAAGTGCATCTCCCCTTGCAATTTTTCGTCGGAAAACCCCAGCAGCGAGTCCTAATGGCGTCTAGTACTCGCACTGCCAACCTGTTATTCATAAAGGACAGGAACTCTGGTGTCAATTTCTTGGTCGATACCGGAGCGTCAGTCAGTGTATTCCCTCAAAAATCTGGTCATACGCACTCGGAATCTCCGCCTCTATACGCTGCTAACGGTTCACGCATACCCACGTACGGTACTCAGTCGCGTGAACTAAACTTGGGCCTTCACCGATCCTTCAAGTGGATTTTCATCTGTGCTCAAGTGCAGCATCCCATAATCGGCGCTGACTTCCTCCAGCATTTCAAACTCCTGGTGGATCTTGACAAGCGACGCTTATGCGACCAGGCCACACTGCTTTCTGTTCTTGCCAAACAGGTTGCCCTTCCGGACGCCTCGAACTCTGCACTTTCCCTCGTTCCCCCTAATTCCATGTACCAGTGCCTTTCCAGCGATATCCAGGAATTCTTCAACCTATGCAGATGGGTGATACCATTAAGCACACCATTACCATCACATTACAACAAAAGGTCCCCTGTGTTTGCAAAACCCAGACGTCTTGCCCCGGACAAACTGAAAGCTGCCAAATCGGAATTCCAGCTTATGATAGATCTTGGTATATAGACCTTCCAAAAGCAGTTGGTCCTCTCCCCTACACCTGGTCCAGAAGAAGTCAGGAGACTGGAGACCATGTGGGGATTACCGGTTTTTGAATTCGACAACCATACCGGACCGATATCCGGTACCAAATGTCCAAGACTTTACTTCTCTTCTCCACGGCAAATCTATCTTCAATAAAATAGATCTCGTTAAGGCTTTCCACCACATTCCCGTAGAGCCTTCGGATATTCCCAAGACTGCAGTTTGTACACCATTTGGGTTATTCGAATTTGTGAAGATGCCGTTCGGGCTACGGAATGCTGCGCAAACCTTTCAGAGGTTTATAGATGAGGTCACAGAGGCTTAGACTTTGTTTATGCCTACATCGATGATTTGCTTGTGGCCAGCTCAACGGAAGAGGAACATAAGGAACATCTTTCACTCCTCTTTCAACGCTTAGAACAATACGGTGTTACTATTAATGCATCTAAGTGTGTGTTTGCACAGCCAACCTTGGAATTTCTTGGTCACACGATTTCGCAGCACGGAATTACCCCCCTTCAGGACAAGTGTGAAGTGATAAAAAATTACCCAATGCCAAATAATCAGCGTGAGTTACGTCGGTTTCTAGGTTTGGTAAATTATTACCACAAGTTCATTAAAAACTGTGCCAGTGTTCTTGCTCCTCTACACGCTATGATCACACACAAACGCAAGGTAACGAAATTGGTATGGTGTAGCGATAGTTTACGGCGTTCGACAATGCCAAAAATGCTATCAATAGTGCATTGTCTCTGTCATTTCCTATCAGTGAGCCCCCCTAACTCTGACGGTCGATGCATCAGATGTTGCGATCGGTGGAGTGTTGGAACAAACCATTAACGGTCAACAAGCACCCATCGCGTTTTACTCGAAAAAGCTGCAGCCAGCCCAAACGCGTTATAGTGCTTTCGGACGTGAACTTCTTGCTATTTACTTAAACGTGAAGCATTTTCAACATTTCCTTGAAGGCCGAGAGTTTTGTGTTTTTACCGACCACAAACCTTTGGTCACTGTCTTCAATAAAAACAGCTGTAACCACTCTCCAGAGTCATCAGGCAACTCGATTATATCTCGCAATTTACCACAGATATCCGCCACATCAAAGGTGTCTTGAACACTCCAGCGGATGCACTTTCAAGAATAGAGATTACTTCTGTTACCCTCAGCTATACACTGTGGAATGCTATTGCACAGGATCAAGATAAGGATACGGAACTACAAGACCTGCTCAGAGAAGACTCCACTCACTCACTTTCCTCAAGAAAATGAGTATGCCAGGATTGTCTGTGCCTCTCTATTGCGACGTATCAACAGCTGCTATTCGCCCTTATGTCCCTCCATGTCACAGAAAAGCAGTCTTCACGGATCTTCATAAGCCCTCCCATCCTGGTGTCCGTGCTTCGCAACACCTGGTTACCTCTCGCTTTGTTTGGCCCTCGATGCGGAAGGATGTCAAACATTGGACCAAAACGTGCCTTGCTGCCAGCGTGCCAAAGTCCAAAGGCACACCAGGTCCCCCTTTGACGCATTTCCGCCCCCATCCCAGCGATTTGAAGTAATTCATGTAGACATTGTTGGCCCTCTTCCAGTGATTCAAGGCCAACGTTATCTGCTCACCTGTCTCGACCGCTTTCCAGATGGCCTGAAGCCATCCCACTTCCTGATATCCAAGCGGACACTGTTGCAAGAGCCTTTCTTCATGGATGGGTATCAAGATTTGGATTGCCGACAAAAGTCATCACTGACCAAGGTCGCCAATTTGAGTCTTCGCTTTGGAAGAAGTTTACCAGCTTGTGGGTACAGTACATGCGCATACCTGTGCGTATCATCCACAAGCTAACGGCCTCGTCGAACGCTTCCATCGCCAGCTGAAGTCATCCCTTATGTGTCACGAAGACTCCCATTGGATGGATAAACTTCCACTCGTGTTGCTTGGTATTCGCTCTGCATTTAAGAGTGATCTGAAGACTACAGCGGCTGAACTAGTCTATGGAACAACACTGCGGCTACCAGGTGGCTACTTCACTGCAGGGGATAAGTCATGCGATCCTACGGAATTCGCTCAAACACTTCCTCTCACATGCAGTCCCTTCAGCCTGTTCCCCCTCGATTGACTAGCCAACAGAACATCTTTGTTTCCCCAGCCCTCCAATCTTGCACCCACGTTTTCGTTCGTGTACCTGTCCCAAAACGGCCTCTCCAATGTCCATATGACGGACCCTATGAAGTTCTCCGACGTACGCGCAAATCATTCTCATCCAGCGCGGTTCCAAGGTCGACAAGGTTTCTATCGATCGTCTTAAGCCTGCGTTTTTGGAATCAACCTTAAGTGAGGTACAAGTAGCTACCAAAAAGGTTCAGCGGAAATCTGTGTCGTTCGGAACTCTTTGAACTTCCTCTCTGGTGGGGGAGTGTGTAGTGAATACTCTTATTTTAGTTTCAAGTTAAATGTTAATTTTACCGTCTTGAATTTCGGAATAGTATAAATTCATTTTAAATAGTTACCCCATTATAATTCAATTGTGAACCACATTAATACTAATTTTATGTATACTATATTATTTTATTGTATGTAAACATAATTAATTATATATCACAATTGTCAGTTAATTATTTATATTCAAATATTTATTTTAATCTAATACCATGTCCATTTTGCAAATAAATAATAGAAAACCAAAGGTTATATTTTCCACCTTTGGTACTGTCGCAGTTTCGCCTAACGGACTCAATACGGCTAGTGAGATAATCACTGGTTGGCACTTAACTAGCGGCAGTGCTTATGGCTACATCATCCAGGTTAACCTATACCGGATAGATGCGCTACGGTCCCAAGCCGTAGCTTGCCTAGGCCGACGACGACGACGTAAACCAACAAAAGGAATATTCTAGAACGTGCATTTATCCATTTTAAAAATAATTTCAATAACAGTGCGGGAATGTATAAAATTGACAATATCCTGTTAAAATACCTTTTGCCGTTAATAATCTTTTGTTAATCATGTACTAATCTTTTTATTTCTCTGTCCCATTGTACATATGTATATATTTTCGTCATCTCAGCTTCTCCCTTCATTCCCTGACGAGGTGTACTTCTGAATACACGAAAGACCTTGGAATCATTTTTCTTTTTCCTTGTGGATTTGCATCATTCATTCATTTCATGTGTTTAATTGTGAAATTCATCCCATGAATAAACATATGTACACAAATCGCGAACAAAATTTTTTCAACATCACAGACACAATACGGCGGCTGCTAAATGTCATACAACGAATGCAGTCGACACAGCTGGGAACCCCCGAGCCGAACTGCTCCTGGGCAAGAAGCTACCATAACAGGTAGGCGGAAACGGATCTCTCTCGGAGGACCGTAGGCAACTAAACAAGCGATACCGAAGGAAAATGAACTTGAAATGCACAAGGGGCAGCGCAAAACAAAGAACATAAATATTGTCCTTTCTAATATTCAAGGAATAAAACCAAACTACTCCCTCGATAAAGTTTCGTACCTGAAAGGATTTATGGACGAAACAAGTCGCATGCCTCACAGAAACTCATCTTAAAGATTGCCAAGGAAATTGTGAAAACTGCGAACATTGTACTGATAAGAAAGAGATAAATATTGAGGGTTTCAACTTACTAAGAGCTGATAGAACAGCTAGACGTAAAGGTGGCTGTGCTACAGTATATATGTACATGAAGATCATATGACAGAGACGGTAATAAGTAAATCAAATAGCTTTGTAGAACTCCTAGCAATAAAAAAGAGAAAAACTAAACGTGATACTGATAGTCATCTATAGACCTCCAAACACTCCAATAGAAAAATTCTCGGATGCCATTGATGATATCAGAAACTTTATAAAGTCCATAAACCCTTCATCCCTCAATATAATGCTCTATGGAGACTTTAATTTCCCATTTATAAAATACAAAAAGGTGGATATATATATATAATATATATATATATATTATATATATATATATACCCCAGAACAAGGGGGGGGAACAAGAGAAGACCAGAAGCAAGCAAAAATGTTGATGGCTCTCACAAATGAATTTATGTTGACACAGGAGATAACAGAAAATACCAGAAAAATAACTGCCTAGATCTGCTATTCACAAAGAACACGAACTTCATTGCTGATATAAAAATAACCCCAACTATTATACCAGACCACAACATAATCGAGATATCAACAAATATAGCGACAACATTAAAAGACAATACACATACTGAAGAAAGAAGCAAGTTTGGGACTTTTAACTTAAAGTCCAAGACTATAAAGTGGGAAGCAATCAGCTCACACATGGCCCAGATAGAGTGGAGAACAGTTTTAGAGAATAAAACAACTGAAGAAATGCTAACAACCTTGGAAGTAAAGACGCTGAGAATTTAAGAAAAATGTGCTGCTCCAAAATCACAGCCAAAAGGAAAGAGGAACTGGTTAGAGAGGTAAAAGAGAGGAATATTCCACAAAAGAGAGTAGCTGCGTAGTTAGCTAATTGCGGAGAGAACAGTGCCAGGAAAGTAATACAAGAAAAACTGCAATGTATGAATAGGAAAATACAAACCCTGATTGAGGGCTATACAGGGAGGGAAGAGGAAAAGGCGGTAGAAGCAATAAAGGAAAATCCAAAAACGTCTACAGCTATGCGAAAAGGAAAACAAAAACGCGCGCCACTATCGGGCCCTTAAGGAAAGGAAATAATGAACTAACGGCTGATCTAAAAAAAAATATCTGAAACATTGAGAGCCCAGTATGACTCAGTCTTCAGTACCCCAAAAAGTGACACAGCTGACATAGCTGACCTGACATAGCTGCATTCTTTGAGGAGAAATTGCAAGGACATTGTATAACAGATTTTAATTTTACCTCAGAAGATGTAGCGAGAGCTATAAGACAAATGAAATCACATTCAGCTGCAGGTCTGGACTAATGGAACGCATTATTGATTAAAAACTGTAAAAATGAAATAGCTACACCGTTATACTGGATATGGAGAAGATCCCTAGACACTGGGGAAATACGGAGCACCTTGGAAAAAGCAGACATTGTCCCTATATATAAAGGATCCCTATATATAAAAGATCTCAAGCAAAGAACTATAGACCAGTGTCATTGACGTCACACTCTACCAAATTATTTGAAAGAATGTTTAAAGAAAATATATGATTTCTTGGAGACACTGGAAAGATTCAACGAAAATCAGCATGGATTCCGATCAGGAAGATCATGTCTATCACAACTTATAAAGCACTATAACAACATCCTAGATGTACTGGAAGGCAATGAAAACTACGATGTCATAGACACGGATTTTGATAATCACAACTCTCACATGCTACAGCGTTAACCATTCCCTAACTTCCTTCTTACAAACCTTACAGTCACTGTCTAAACTCGTCTTAAATACTATTCTTTAACTCGGTTAAAAGCTTTATAGTTTAAGTTAGGCTAGCCCCTGGATGGAATAAGCTAATGAGGGCCTAGGTTAATCAGGCCAAAACTGGGCTTGCACTGAATGAACCCCTAGATCTCTCTAAATACCGAGTTGAATTAAGCTTAAAACTTCAGAATGGAACTATTTGTACTTTAATAATCCAAACTAAGCCAAATCCACAGAATTAATAATATAATACCTCAACAATTTGTAAAAAAGCTTGGAGTACAATAGAGAACGTGTTGCCGCTTTCACTTCCAACTTATAAACTGACAATCTTACTATCATATCTACAAAACCTATGCAAGATATGGGAGGTGCAAATACGGACAAAAATGCTATTACCACCACCCTAAAAGGAACGCGACAGGTGAGCAAGCAAAACCAGCATCAAAGAGGGGTATCAATTTTTTAGATGTCGCCAACGCAATTCAACTGTTAAATGCCAGCCAGCAAATACAAACCCAACTGACAAATACAGGGATCCGAGAACCGTGCAGATGGCATACAGAAAGACATTCCATGCGATATCGGGACAACTGGTATCGAAAAGATAAAGCTAGGAAAATTCTCGGAGGATCACAAGGCAACGAAACATTCACCACCATTGGAAAACGAATTGAACTACATAAACGGAAAAATGAAAGCGAAAAATAAAATGATCGCAGCCAACATTCAGGTCCTTAAACCAAACTATTACCTGGACAACGTCACATACCTCAAAGGACTCGAGCAAGAAACCAGAGCAGACTTTGCATGTCTCACGGAAACTCATCCAGAGGACTGCCAGGCGAACTGTGAAAACTGTGAGTTTTGTGTTGACAAAAATGAAATGCAAATTGACAACTATAACATACTCCGAGCCGACAGAACAGTAAGGCGTAAAGGAGGATGTGCTATTTATACACGAGAGAAACATATGGCAGAAATTATTATAAGTATGATACTTCAAACAACTACGTAGAATGTATAGCAGCAAAAGTAGAAAAATTAAATATGGTACTAATTGTAATGTACAGACCCCCGAAAACGCCAACGTCAAAATTCTCAGATTCCATTACAGAGGTCAGGAATTGGGCAAAAGATCTACACTCTCCAACACCAAATATCTTTCTCTGTGGTGATTTTAATTTTCCATTTATGAAATATAAAAGGATAGGAAAAAATATATGTATACACCAAGACAAGGGGGCACACTGGAAGACCATGGACAAGCAAAAATGCTCCTAGCTCTAGCCGATGAATTTATGTTAATACAAGAAATAACAGAAAATACAAGAAAAAACAACTGCCTGGATTTGGTATTCACAAACAGCAACCTAATTGATAACATAGAAATATCCCAACTATAATATCTGATCACAACATTATTGAAATAACAACTAATATAAAAGCAACAGGAAAGGAAAGAACACACACTATAGAAAGAAGCAAATTCGAAATTTCAAATTTTCACTCCAAAGCTATAGACTGGGAAGGCGTTGCATCCAGCATGGAAGCAATAGACTGGAAAACCATCTTTAAGAGCAAGACAATGGAAGAGATGCTAATTACCTTAGAGGAGAAGACACCGGAAATTGTGGAAAGACATGTCCCAAAAATACAACAAAGAGGAAAGAGAAGCAGGTTCAAGACACAAAAGAGGTCAATGTTCCGCAAGAGAAAAAGAGTGACTGTAAAATTAAGAAACTGCAAAGACAACAACATCAGAAAAATATTAAACGATAAACTACAGGGTATAGATTGCGTTATACAGGACCTAATTGAGAAGTATACAGAGAAAGAAGACGACGCTATTTAAGCTATAAAGGTTAACTCAAAGTACTTCTATAATTTTGCAAAAATGAAGTTGAAAATTTACGCGACCATCGGACCTTTGAAAAATGAAGACAATGTTTTATCTGATGATCTAACAGAGATATCTGAAATATTAAGAGCTCAGTATGAATCATCTTTCAGTATACCCAAAACTGATAAACTGGTATGCGATAGAAACGCGTTCTATGAACAAGAATTATAAGGGGAAAGTATAACGGACTTCGACTTTACAACAGATGATATTACACAAGCTATAGGGAAACTAAAAGCACACTCGCCGTCAGAAAGGGACAAATGGAATGCCACACTGATTAAAAACTGCAATAATGCAATCGCTAAACCCCAATATTGGATATGGAGACCATCCATCGACACAGGGGGAATACCGGGCATCTTGAAGAAAGCGAACATACAGTAGTTCCAATATATAAAGGAGATCGATCCGAGGCCAAAAACTATAGGCCAGTGTCGCTTACATCTTATCTCATTAAAATATTTGAAAGAATAGTTAGAGAAAAAATCTATGACTTTTTTGGAAATTCGAAAAAAATTAAATGATAACCAACATGGATTCCGGTCAGGCAGCTCATGCCTATCACAACTAATGGGACACTATAACAACATTATTGATGCGCTTCAAAGTAATGAAAACTATGATGTAACATACGCAGACTTTGCCAGGGCGTTCGACAAGTGCGACCAAGGAATCATAGCACATAAACTGAAATATATGGGAATAACAGGAAAAGTAGGAAAAGGAATATATAATTTCCTTTGTGAGCTGCAGCAAGTCGTTACAGTTCAAAGAATATCTTCATCAGAATCAGAAGTTCTTACCTCAGTACCACAAGGAACAGTATTAGCTCCATTACTCTTCATAATCATGCTAACTGACATAGATGAGGACGTTACCAGTGACAGCACAGTACCATCCTTTGCCGATAACACAAAGATTAGTAGAAAAATAAGAAACCCAGATCCCTACAAACAGACATGAACAGAATCTACAACTGGTCGGAAGGCGACAATATGAAGTTTAACACTGAGAAATTTCAGATGTTAAGGTACGGAAGAAAGAAGGATCTAAAATCCATAGAATACTATGCCCCAAATGGACAAGAAATTCAGAGAAATTCTAAAGCAAAAGATTTGTGTTATAATGACTGATGACGCGAAATTTGAAACACAAAATAAGATTAGCAGTAAACAGACTGAGAACCTTTAAAAGAAGGGCTAGAAATATAATGATCCCTCTACTGAAAACACTGATCATACCCAAGTTGGAATACTGATCGGTCCTAACATCCCTATATAAAAAAGAAGACATTAGTCAGCTAGAAGGGATTCAGAGAAGCTTCACAACCAAGATCGAAATAGGAAAAACTGCAGGTTAATATCAAATACCTTTCCCATGCGTTTCATGAGAGGCTATAAAGACGCATTTTGGCCTAGAAACAAAGGAATTTAATCTATATATTTATTTATTTATTTTAGTCGTGGCATGGTCAAAAGTTTAGTACTCTGTGCGTACAGATCAAGTTCACAGTCCAGTATTTAATTATGTTCAGTCTGCACAACATAATATTAACTTTAATGATTACAAAGTTCTTGCTCATATTAATGACAATGATAATAGAAAAAATAATTGAATCCTTATTTATTAAAAACACTGATAATTTTAATGGTAAAATTTGGGTGATTTTTAAGCTTAATATTTTAAAGTTTGTTCCTTGGCTGAAGGGTAACAATCAGCCACCTTAGTTTGTTGGTTGTCTTTTTTTTTATTTTATCGTTTTTATAGTAACTTCGTTCAGTTTTATTTCGACCAGCGACCACTTTGGTTGTTCTGTTTTTGTTTTTTTTCCCCGAATTGAAAAAGGGCCGATGACATGGTTTGAAAACGTTATTCGAATCTTATTTTATGTTTTCCTGAGGATTTTTAATTATATATACACTGTGTGTATATATATACAGGGTGTCCCAGAAGTTTGGGCTCATAGGGAAAATAGATATTATATTTTTAAAGTGAAACAAACAGATTGCTAATGTCAGTTTCACATATTTCAGGAAAGAAAATACCCTGATGGCTCAGTATACCAATCAAGAGAAGATGGAACTGGTATTGCTACATGTTTCCGGAAAAGCCAGAGGGAGGCATGTTCGTGAAATAAGTGCCATGCCTCCCTCTGGCTTTTTCCGGAAACATGTAGCAATATCAGTTCCATCTTCTCTTGATTGGTATACTGAGCCATCAGGGTATTTCCTTTCTTGAAATATATAAAACTGACATTAGAAATCTGTTTGTTTCACTTTAAAAATATGTTTATTTTCCCTATGAGCCCAAACGTCTGGGACACCCTGTATATATATATATATATATATATATATATATATATATATATATATATATATATATATATATATATATGTGTGTATATATTACAAAATCCGCCAGGGAAGGAAATTTACAGAATTACAGATCTGTAATTTCAACTTGGAGTGTAAATCCTTATCTTTCATCGTATTTCATATGCTTCTATTGCATTTTCTAGTTACACTACCAGTATCATGTATACTCTTGAAACCTAAATTTCTCGCTGAATCATTGTAAATGATTCAACAGGTAACTGAGAATGCATTTCAATGGAACTCACTGTTCCAGAGCTGTTTTGAAGCTAATATGAAGCGGGAGAAGTTATAATGAAGGGGATTGGAGAAGTCAAAACAAATTACGAATAAAATATTTAATTTTGATTCTGATGTATTCCTATATACACCTTATCATACATCCACGTAAAATGATACGTATTACCTTTTAATGATCTTAGATCCCAGTATTGACAGAATCTTTAAAAGGACCAAAAAATTGTGGTAAAAGAAATACACGCGCATCTTCCACGTTAAATAAACTATTTATTTTTTATCAGTGAAGAGGTTTTTTTTTATCGTAATTCAGACATAATTATAAAATGTTCGCATCTTTTTTTACCTGCTCTCTTTCTTTACTTTCTTCACGAACATCAAAAAATAACGGGTAAATAGAACTACCGTCCAATCTCTCTTAATTATTTATATTATGAATAGCGCAACAGCTTGAGAACCATTGAGAACCTCTCAACCCTTTCATTTTAAGCTCTATTTAGAAAATGGAGACACACACACACACACACACACACACACACACACACAACTATATATATATATACTTATTATGTAAAGAGCTGCAATATTTATATTAGGGCTAAAAATATTTCCAAGAAATTGATTGAAATGAGCAGCTAACTTATTAATAAAGAAAGGCTATTACTGTGAACGTAATAATAATTCATAAATGTAAAACAGGCGGATATCACGCAGTCCAGATGATTACTTTCAATCTGACGCCATTCCCATTGCCATTTGTGGTTCCAAAGTGAGAGTGTTCGAAGTGGGTATCCCAAATTTGGGGAATGTTTCCTGATTTGAGAAAAGGCAAAAAAGAGGACTATGACGTAATTGCGGGTAAGAGGAATATTCTCTATGAAAAACGTACCTTAAAATGGGAACTTCTAGAGTGGAAATTGGAATGAATCGATTTAAGAATTAACTCATTTGAGATTCTACTTTCGAATTTCTTATTCTTGGACGAAGACGGAAATTGGAATGACAGAGGTTGGGAAGAGACCTTCCGAGCTTAGTCTTTGGAATTTTTATAATAAAAGTAATGAATCCACAACGAAATATGTTCTTACAAAAGATCCTCATTTTGACTAAACATCAGAGAAAGATTTGTTTCCCACTTTCATGATTAGGATCCTATCATTTGTATTCGCTGTCCTTTACGTTCGCTCTACACACTGTCCTTAACCCTTTCTCCCTACACACTGTCCTTAACCTTTTCGCCCTACACACTGTCCTTAACCCTTTCGCCCTACACACTGTCCTTAACCCTTTCTCCCTACACACTGTCCTTAACCCTTTCGCTGTCGGTGACCCGTATATGGTCCCAAAATTAGTAGCGTTACGAAATTCGCCGCGGCGAAAGAGTTAAAGAAATGGTGGGTGTTTTTATATAAAGCACTCTAACGTACACTTTTTGACAAAGCCAAGATCTACGAGCAGCACTGAAATACGCCATACTGCTGGTCACGCTCTGCTCGCACGGTAGTAAATATCAGTATTGTTAGCGAGTTGATCTACAGCCAAGAAAATGCATTAGGTGTTAGCATGAGCGCCCATTGAATCCCCAGACTTACAGGCATTCCTTGGCAATCGACGCAACAGATATCAAAATTCGATCTTAACTTAGATTAAGGGTGCATGGACTGAAGACAGTAATTAAGAAAACATATTGAAGAGATGTAATTTCCTGTTACGAAGTTTCTGCACCAAGTAGCCCGTCAACAAAATTTGGTTTTCCGATGAGAAACATTTTACCATGGGAAAAAAACAAATCACTCAAAATGACCGTTTCTATTCAAAAGTAGAAATAGCGCCTACACAGTTTTTGAGGGCGAGGTCACACTTCAGTGAATCTGATAGTTGCTGTTGCCATTTTCTTCAGTCGGTAAAATCAACCTCATTCGTTGAAAGATTTTGCCTGGCATTAAAGATTAAAAGTCAGACTGCACTTCTATACAAGATGGGGCACCGGTACATCATTCTCGACTCACCATTGATTTTGTATGGACAAACTGCGCACACTCCATGAACACAATCTTCGGCTACCAACCAGTCGAGATTTGAATCTTGTTGATTATCCCGTTTGGAGAAACATACAGAAGATGGTATACCGTCAAAACAAAATCAACAATGTGCAAGAATTGAATGAGAGGATAGCAACATGCCGAGTGCAGCTAAGTCAACACTCCATCCAAGTTGCAATTTTCCAGCGGCGAAAGAAACTAAAAGCAGTGGATGGAGCTGATGGTGAATACAGTGTATATTGAACCCAATCACAACCAATAATCGCCCCTCAACACAAAACTCTACGGGGAAAACCGTTCTTCTTTCGGTTTGCAGTTAAAGTTCATTACCGATAGCGAACTTTTTTCATGCACTTTAGAAAATCTTAAATATATCTCATCTGTTTGGGACTAATTTTAAAAAATAGCTTGCCAATTTGAAGCTAATTATTTTACATCCAAATGCGGTTGAATTGATATTTTCTTCACTACAAAGATATAAACGTTGAAAAATTAAAAATTGACTTCCCCCCTCCCCACCCCAGTGTACACAAAAGCTCTGTAAAATTTTCATGGTATATTAAGGAAATATAAAGCAATTTCAAATGCAGAATTCGTTTTTATTGGAGCGAAAAGCATTCCATATGTTTCTACTTTGATAGAAACGATTTATTTTAAAGCAACACATTTTTTTTTACTTTAAACTTTTTTTAAATGAGCTGATGGGACGCGCCTTCCATCTACTGTCATCACTCGTACAGGGCGATTTGTATGAATTTTTATCTGTGGCATGTAAAATCCGCTCTTCCGTTAAAATGATCTTGTTCAAAGTAATAAATTGCACTAATACTTTCTCAGACAGTCCGACGGTATTTATGCAGTTTCGAGTGGAAGTAAAGATTTAGCGTGTAAATTATGAAATTGCGAAGAAAATTATCGTGAATAACTGAGTCTTATTACCTACATTAACGCATGTCTTTATTTATAATGTTGTCGTAGATATGCATTTTCAGAATTATGAAACGCCAAATTAAAATCTAAAACACACACACACACACACACACACACACACCACACATGTAATAAACACTATTTCTCTGTTGTCTTTATAAACATTATTGTAGACAAAGCGAACACGTTACGAGAATAGAATATTCAAACTAAAATTGTATTCAAATATCATACCAATAGCAAAACCTCGGATGGTATGTACACTTTCAATCTTCCTTTTCTTGTATATATTCGAAAAAGGAGAGAGAGAGAGAGAGAGAGAGAAAGGGCATGGTGTGTGTGTGTGTGTGTGTGTGTGTATGAATAATGAAAAGGTTCTTCTTATAATTCTATTAAATTCTATGTTCTCTTCTCTGAAAGGGTCATGAATATATAATATGTACACAAAGCGGAATGTATGAAAGGCAATATTGATTTCTGACGACACGTTGAATTCAAATTAAATGTCGTTATAAATCAAAGTGAAGATAACATCTTTGTATAATTTCTATTTTTTTTCTCTTGGAACTGTAATGTGAATCGCGTATCTCTCTATTCATATGCAGTCGTTTTACTGTAATACAGTGATTTGTTGGCATCTTTTTTAGTGAATATATCTTAACCAATATCAAAATATTTCATAGGTCTGCGTCATTCGTGATAGTCATTTTATTAAGAAATCCTATTAATTTGCCATCTATAGCAGTTTATTTAAGGATGCTTGAAAATAAAAGGTAAACCAAAGGTCCGACCCCATGTTCAGCATTTATTAACCGTTTCGCTGCGGCGTAACTAAATATAGTGTGTCCGAAATATGACTTACGCTGTACATCATTATAAAATCAAATGGATTAATTCAGTAAATGTTCAAACTGCAGTCCGTGAAACCGTTTACATGCGTCATTTTTTCTTGCATAAACTATTACTACAGACACTGCTTAACCTTCCGGGAGAGAAGTCAACACACTCCTTTCGAATGTTCACTTTTAGTTTGTCAATGGCTTTGCCTTGTATGTCCACAGTTGGTTTGGTTGGATAACACTCTGCCTGGCATATAGATAGGACGGAGTGGCCCTGTTTAATGGCCGCCTAATTCTCTGAATCTTTCACCGATGGAAATTTTTTCTTTGTGGGGAAAAGGGTTACCGAAAGTCTATTGTTTACGGGTCACGGCTACACACAATTGACGAAATAGAAGTGAACATTCGAAATGAGTGTGCCAACGTCTGTATTGGAATGCGACGCAATGTCCATTGTAATTTATGTACAGGGTGTCCCAGAATTAACTATCTATTTCAATGAAATCGGACAAATTTTTTAAAAACACACTTTTATTTATGTTTATCATGTTTAATATGTGTTAAAAATGTATAAATTTCTAAATTTTTTTCATAATTTTATTTTCATAATTTTTTCATTATCTGGTACAATGAAAGACCGTCTGAAGTCATAGAATGGCAAAGAGACTCTCCAAAAGTTAACGTGTGGCTTGGAATGACCAAATCCAAAATTTATGGTGCTCCATCTTGTTGAAACACAACATTATCAAGAATGCCATCATCAAGAAGCTGTGGTTCGAGAAACTGCTGAAGCATATCAAGGTAGACGGTACCTGTTACAGTTGCTACCGCAAAGAAGAATGGGCCATAAATTTTGGATTTGGTCATTCCAAGCCACACGTTAACTTTTGGAGTCTCTTTGCCATTCTATGACTTCAGACGGTCTTTCATTGGACCAGATAATGAAAAAATTATGAAAATAAAATTATGGAAAAAATTTAGAAATTTATACATTTTTAACACATTAAACATGATAAACATAAATAAAAGTGTGTTTTTAAAAAATTTGTCCGATTTCATTGAAATAGATAGTTAATTCTGGGACACCCTGTAAAATAATTAACATATGCACACGGTTTCAAGATCTATATTTAGAGAACTTACAGAATTAATAAGTGCTCTACATGCGGCCTAATGTTTGGGTTGTTCTGGAAAAAAAAAATATGTACCTTACCTTACCTTACAACCTTACAAAGGTTCCGCGTGATGATTTCTCATTTCGCGAATATTAGTGATGTAGCGGATGTCATTTTTTTCACATCCGCGGATGAGGATGAGGATGTTTGATTTCAACATCCGCGGATGCGGATGCGGATGTCTACATTTTCGTTATTTTTTAGGATATATTCGAGATTTGTTGTGTTTAACGTATATAATAAGTTATTATATAGAGAGAGCTGTAGCTATAATGTAGTATAATTGATTAATTGTACAATAATTGCTGTACTTTTCTCTGAACATATAAAATAATATCAAGCATCTAACTAATATAGAAATCAATTAGTGAATTCGTCTGCAAATAAATTCGTTATATTTTGTTGAGTTTCAGCCACAATTAGAAACCATAATTGTGTTACCAGGATGCGGGACGTGAACCCAACTCAAATGCACCCCACCGACCTCTTTCCCCAACCTCCACCCTTATAGAAAGAGATCTTTAATTAGCTTGATAACTATTTATATTAAGTTTAAAGTTTTATTCGGCATATTTATAAATGAGTAATTAAAATAAAGTAAACTAAGATGTTCATCGTTTAATGTTCAAACTTAATTATAGGAAGGTTATGCTTAAGGAACATTAATTTTTCTGCCTTTTCTGCTGCCAGTCTGTTTCTCTTTTCATCATATATTAATCCAGCACTGCTAAATAATCTCTCGCTTGGTACGTTTGTTGGAGGACAGGCTAAATGTTTCCTTGCAAGTTTACTCAAGTATGGATAGATATTCTGCGTATTTTTCCACCAACTAATAGGATTGTCACATGCAGCCAGGCGTTTTTCTTGGTGATAGCTCTCGATCATTTTTACTACATCTTTTGACATCGCGTAGGTCTCGTCATTGCTGCTTGACTCAAGAAACTGAGAGACAGATTCTGTGATAGATTTGCTTGTTGAAGGTGTTGGTTCTGTCACTGAAACTTTTATTCTTTTGGTGGGTGGCGAAGCGAAAGATTCAAGAGATTGAAGCTCTTCAACTGCTTTGCCAAGTGATGATTTAACTCGTTCTAATGTACTAGGTGAAAATAACTTAGCTTTGTAACGTGGATCTAAGTAGGTTGCAAGAGAGTAACTTCATACAAGAACAGCCTCTCGTCTTGTCGCTTGCATCACTTTTGCGCACAATGAACTACAGTAGTTCTATTAATACAGTAGAATTTGATAATTTCCACTTATTAATGACATTTTATCTCAACGGTCCACATCCGCACGACATCCGCAGTCCTAAGTGCTGATGCGGGTGCGGATGCGGATGCGAGAAAATGTGCGGATGTTCCGCGGATGCGGATGTGACCTACATCACTAATACTGTATATATATATGAAGATTTAAACTCACGTAAATTTTGCGTATGTATAGAATAGAGCCCTTTTAATTCACAGTTTATCGCATGACTTAACTTCCAATTTATTTAAGTTGATTATGTTTACACAATAAATTATTAACTTTTAATTAAAAGATTACACACACACACACACACACCTCTTCATATCTCTTGCTGGTAATCCTTCGTGATCAAAACTATTTAAGTTAAATAAGTAATTAGAACGATAATCCTCTTCTACTAGAGTTAGTATGACTAATCCGGGGTACATTATTTTATAGAAAACACTCTTTTTACCGTTTGTTTTATAATTTGAAATTGTATGGGAACCATCGAACGAAATGTCAGATGCTTATTGATTTTCTATGTTTTTATTTCTTTAGTCATTTTTGTTTTGGTTATAGCGACTTCTCCCAATCTTTATCTGATTATAGTTTTAGTGATGGATTTCATCGTGAGTACCCAACTTTTTCATTTTCCAAAATTCCTTTTCATATTATTTTATTTAATTTGTTGTCACAACACGTCGGTGCTACAACTAAAATCTAAATTGCTACTTGTTGAAGAAACGACTATTTTAAATGTGCAATTCTTGTTAGTAGAATGTAGGAAGTTTTTAAAACTATAGGACCACATTATTTTATCGTATGTTTAATCCCACGTAGCGCGTAACATTTTAACATTATTGAAATGTTGCGCAAACGTTATTAAATGACATTTTTAAAAACATGTTTAAAATATTTTTTAATTATGGCGCTTATACAGGGTGTCCATAAAGTTACGCGAGTGAATATACATGTACACTTCACCATATTCACTTGCGTGACTTTATGAACACCCATTATAACGTGATAAAAAATATTTTAACGACGTTACTGAAACGTTATATAAAATGTTATCACAACGTTTCCCACACCGTACATTTTCACGTTATTTAAACGTTATAAAGAACATTTTAAACATTAAAAACATTTTAAACATTAAAGACATTTTGAACATTAAGGATATTTTAAATACGTTTTTTTTAATGTCATTTTATAACATGCGTGCAGCCTTCCAACAATGTTTTAAAATGCTACCCCACTCAATAATGTTAAAATGTTTGAAATGTTTGACAAGTTTAACAAAACATTTTAATAATGTCATCATCATATTTTTGCGTTATAGTCGAGTAGCCAGATGGCGTTTTTGTAGTGAACCTTTCATTTAAGGTTATATAAGCTTTATTAGCAGTTTTGTGTTCTAAAATATGTGTAGAATTGAAAATCAATGGATGCCACTCTAGCATTGGAAATAAAGAAAGCACAGTAGCTGAGGAATGCGCTTCTTTTCTCTTCTGTATGGATCGAAGACTGGAATCGTCACTATGAATGAACTGCGTTACAAAATATTCTCCAGCGGATCTGACACTCCCAAGATTAAGACCTTACCTCCAACAGAAGGACCATTACAACAGAATATTCTTCGTGTTCATTTGCAGGTCATGCTGTGGAAATCGGCAGAAGACCAGGATCCACCAACACTAAATATTCAGGATTATGGGTGGCAGGTGGTGAACAACAATCCAGAACCAAAGTTTGTTGTCACTCAGATGGCCCCTCCAGAACTACTTAAAGTTGTAGCTTGTGGATGTGGGGCAGAAAATGCCTCTTCACCATGTTCTTGCAAGGAAGCTAGTCTTTCTTGTACCACCTACTGCAGGTGTCAAGGACATGAACAGTGCCATAACCCCTATACGGACCAGACTCATATCTCAGATGACCATGATGATAATGTTCTACATGACTGAATAAAAATTGTACTGTTACTATACGATGGTATTTGATCTTGTTTATTCTTTCTGACGCCTTTGAAGGTATTCTCTATATACAGTATTTGTTTCCGTGTATTTATCTGGTTACAAATAGATAAATGTGTACACCATGAAATACGTGCTGCAACACGTATCTTATACACCCGCTAATTATATACATGTGACCATCGCTGAATTGCTTAATAAAGTATAAATATAAACCACATTCACAATAAAAAGACATATTTTGATTATAAGTGTGACAAATATGTCAAAAATTGATATAAAGCCGATGTGAATTACAACAGATAAACAGGCAGGGTTTTTTTCTTTGCTCCTCAAAAAAAAAAAAATGCTCAACACGTACAACTTGGCACCCAGCTGTTCTTCAATGTGTATGGGCTCAAGATGATAAAAACACCAAAATATGTTATATAACCAGCATTGCAAGGTTTTGCCCTCTGGCAACTCGACTATTACTTGGGATATTATCGTTTATAATCGTAAAATTTTGAGATGCATATTTACAGTATTTTCGTAAACAAGCAAGCAAGCAAGCTCATTATTAAATGTGAAGGTGAAGCAAGTGGGTAAATACCAATTTCAAAACAGGTACCCAAATCCAAATTCGTAATATATAATAATGACTCTAAAGCGTTCTCCAAATGACTGTAGTTATCAAAATATAAAATAAAAACTAACACGCAAATTAACATTTTTATTAACATTAAAGGAAGGAAAACGAAAGTGAAGAAGAGCAGTTAACATTTAAATGGAGTTTTGGGTTTTTAAATAAGGAAAATGTTGAGTATACGCTTCGCTTATTTTTAAAATGGTTCAACTTCCTTGCTTCCAAACTCTCTGAACTCTAATTTAATTTAAGGGAGAACTTCTCTGCTCTCATAAAGTTATGTAATATTAAGGTTGGAGTTCTCCATTTTGTACGCTCTACTTTTACGTTCTCGTTTGCGATTTCTCAAAAGTTTAACCACACGAAAGCCAAATAAATCTTCATTTCCAACTTAATATTGAATGTATATACAGTTTATGTTTCATACACTTATCTATAGAGTTTGGCCTCAACTTTCAGAAAAATTTCCTGATGTTACAACTTACGAGCGTATAGTAACTAATAATAATCAATGAGGATGGTCAGGAACTGACATAGAGTTCAACTAGACAAATGGGATCAATCCCAGAATAGGCACCTGAAATCATTTTTAGGTGCTTAATCTGGGATTGAGGCAAAACACAGGTGCTTAATCTGGGATTGAGGAGAAAAAATATACAGTTTTTAGAGATATAATTTCATTGTTTTTATCAATATTTGAAAAAATCAACTCTAACCTAACCTAACCTAACCTATATCTATACCAATTTATGTGGCAAGATAGATTTGCTTCAGATGGATTCAGAAACATTCGGGCTCATATTGCAGGAATTTATAATATCTAAAATTTTTCTTTATTCATTAAACCACTTTAAACCTTTTATAACTTTGCCTTTATTACATTTGTAATAAACTTTGTATAAACAATAAATTTTGTAATCATCAGGTTTTTTTTATTTAATTCCTTGCAAGGTGCCTATTCTGGGATTGAGGTTGAACGCAGGTGCTTCATCTGGGATTGAGGTACATCAGGTGCCTATTCTGGGATTGACCCGACAAATGCGTCCCATTGCGCAAGCTTCTGGATTATTATTAATTAGCACCCTCGGGAGTCGAACCCCCGACCTCAGTGTCTTCACTTCGCTTACGGGAAAACGGAGTTGCTCACTGAGCTACAGGCGCTGGCAAGCGTACAATAAATTTGAAAATTTGAAAGGCGTGAATATAATACAAAGCCATGCACACTGCACACTGTGCACAGTCTGCCCGCGTGCGAGTTTATGTTGGTTCGGTCGTAATGGAGAATTGTCAGGGATCAGAATTTTGCTCACGATTGTACATACATTCGCAGTACTTAATATATGATATACACGCGATAGAAATAATCCCGTCTCGAGTTTTGGGGTATTCGTCTGAACATTTCGACTCTTCTTCTCACTAAGAATGATGAGATACGAATGTCTCCATAAAATTTAATGTTATGAAGCATTCGTTAATCATTCAAAAACTCCTTTCTTTCTAGAAAAAGAAGTATCAGCCAGCACGTGACCAACTGCTATTAATATAAATTTTATGTAACACACACACACACACACACACACACACACACACACATGTGTATATATATATATATATATATATATATATTATGAGGAAGTTGGGTTCTGCAATTAATGAGTCGGCTATTTACACAAGAGGGAATTTCAGTTGCTCGGTTGCCCTTACTCTTTCCTTCGACAATTTTGAAGAGTAAATTATCCTTCATTTCAAAAACTTGCCTCCAAGAAATCAAATTCTTCGTTATTTGTTATTTCGTTCTTCGTATATTCCACAGTTTATTCATCTTTTCACCTTTTTTTTAAGCCATTTCAGTTTCATTATTTTAAGAATACAACGTTCGTTTATCAAAAGAAATGGTTTCCCATACAACGTAACTATACCATTTAAACTCTCGTAAAAGTGGCAGATAGTTAGGTAAATATATACCTAACTTTTCTCTTACTGTATCAGCATAAAAAGTCTGATAAAATCTTTATCGCATCACTTTCGCTAAATAAAAAATCAGAGTGAAAAACTAAATATATTTCGAGAATGAGAATCGTCAGCCATACTATTATCCTTGTGTAAGGAATAGTTGCGTGCATTCAACACTCGAAGGAACCCGTGAAAGCCTAGAGCCCTAGACCGATAAAACATCAATAAAATGAAAGAAAATGCGATAAACACGAAGGGAAACTAAAATAAAAAAGACAAAGACTGGGGGCGAGAAGTTGACAAAAAGGTTAAAATAACGGGAATAAAGGATAGTTAAAAGGAAGATGGAGGTGAGGAAGAAGAAGAAAGTAAACGAAGAAAAGGTAAAAATAAAGGTGGAAGATGAGAAATGAAAAGAAAATCTAATAAAACCTTCGAAACATTTAGAAAAAGATTTGGAATATAACACTTTAAATTAAAACTGAAATAGCGATCAAAGAATGTTGCAAAGAACACTAAACATTAAAATGAACCATTTTAGAAATTTTCCTTTACAGAATGTTCATGCTAAGAGGTCATAAATAAATAAACACACAAAAAAGAATCCACAATTACGCTTCTCGAAAGAATATAATGACTTCCTAAAAATTTTTTACTTTTTATCGTGTCCGAAAAATGTATCTAATTTAATTAGATAATTTTTGCTTTTATGATTGAAATTATTTTTTTTTATTTTTTTTTGCAGTCACACTATTGATTCAGTGTAACAAGTTAATTTTTTTATAAATGGCTCGGACCCCTTCTTTTATAACGTATGTATATTTTATTTAATTCATATGAATGCTAAAAGTAACATTAAAAATATGTTAATAATACAGGCAATATATATATATATGACGGGTGTGCCATAAAAAAAGGGTACATTTTAAAAAGGCCATAAAATCAACATTTGTCATTTAATTTTAATAAATCTTCTACACAATAAAACATGGGTGAGGGGTCGCGCGTCTTAAGTTACCTAAACGCCACCACAGGCGAAAACGTGTTTTTTATGGATACACTATTTTCACCCTTCCTCGATCGCGTGGTTTGTGTTATAATAACTTTACGACACTAGAAGTATGGTTGAAAACCTTATGAAGCGAACTACTTTTTCACCTCTATCGCCAGCTGGGCTCTGCCGCCCAAATGTGATGCGCGTCTTAAGGCCCCAATATCCCGTTCAACTAGTGGGAGGTGATGGGGGGGGTGGGACGCTCGGTTTCTGGGTGGCGGGAACAGCAGGAGGAGCGCGAGCCAATGAAAACATGGCAGCCACGCCGCTCTGCTTTCTGATTGGCCACCCACTCCACGCGCCGAGAGGGACACGACACAAACATCCCGCCAGTACCTTAAGACTCACGTTGCTGTTAGCAGGCGTCCTGTGTTCGTGCTCATATTGCTGAATATTGCGTGGATTACTCTATTCACCCGGCTTCTAACTATTATCAACGTGTGCAGCAATGTCTCACCGTGCTAGTAATAGTGATGAAAAATCAATGGAATCATTCTGTGCCAGAAATCGCACCCAAAGTCCGACATAATAAGAAAATTAAAAAATTAAAAAATATAAATATAAAATATGAAAATCTATTCCAAAAACTCATCAACATCTTCATTAGTATACTTAGAACTGTAATTTAGCCAAAAATGAACTTTCTAGCTCAATTAATAACAGAAATACTATTGCCAGAATATTGCTGAACTTTGGAGGCGATTTCTGGCGAATTTTAATTTTGGCGCTTAGGTACCTTAAGACGCGGGACCCCTCATATGTATTTATCTATAAGCAAACAAGTTTTCAGACTAAAATATCAAATAATTCAAATTCTATCAACATTTAACGAAAGAATATGATTTTTCTACTTAACATGCAAAAATTATTAAACCTTTTTAATATTTTTGTTTTATAAAAATAATTTTTAAAATTTACCTGAAATTATTAAAAAAATTGTCCGAAATGCTTTCCTTCCATTTCAATAACTTTTTTTTATTCTTGGCCGGAATATGGGAGAACTTAGCAGAGCAAGTCTACAGGACTAGGATAAAAGTTGTCGCTCATTTACGCGAGATCATCATTCAGAAATGGGAAGAGCTTACGCAGGAACAAGTAAATCGAGCCATAGATGAATTCCGGCCAAGAATAAAAAATGTTATTGAAATGGAAGGAAAGCATTTCGGACAATTTTTTTAATAATTTCAGGTAAATTTTACGTTAAAAATTATTTTTATAAAAAATATTAAAAAGGTTTAGTAATTTCTGCATGTTAAGTAGAAAAATCATACTCTTTCGTTAAATGTTGATAGAATTTGAATTATTTGATATTTTAGTCTGAAAACATATGTTTTATTGTTAGAAATTTTATTAAAATTAAATGACAAATGTTGATTTTAAAGCCTTTTTAAAATGTACCCTTTTTGTATGGCACACCCGTTTTATATATACAGTATATATAAAACAGAGACATATATATAAAAATATAACCTTGTTAAAAAAACTTAGTTTTGCTTGCGCCCGAATTCTTCATTTTGTTTATTCTGACGAAGGTCAAGCTTGTTACTCCAACTTTAGACCTACATCTTAACGTGGAATCCGAATCACAACCACCAAGGTCAGAAATTACAAAGTCCTCGCCCGAACTCGATCTTACAACCACCCGATCAGCAGCCCAGCGTCTTAAACACTAGGTTACCCAGGGTACCCATTTATCCACCACCCAATTGCTTTGTATGGAAGGCTGAACATCTGATAAGCTGAACGTCGCCTGTCCTTTGCGGGAATCGACCTAAGGGCCGATTGATCCGAAGTCAGCGATGCTAACCACTACACCACCAAGACACACACACACACACACACGTGTATATATATATATATATATATATATATGCGTGTGTGTGTTAATAGTATTTAAATTTTACTGGAGCGAAAAAGTCTTTGTCCGTAAAGTATTGTTATGAAGATAAATTAATAATTTCCGCATAAATTTTCTCCAGATAACTTTTCTTTCTTCAGAAAAAATTGCCAAAAAATAAAAAAAAAGTAACGTTTGCAAACGAAAAAATATAATAAAATAAATGAAGAGAAAATGTAAGCGATACGCGAGAAAATGTCTTCTCAGCTCTTAGTCAATAACGCCTAATTACGTACTTAAACCTCTTATTGCTTCTAAACAACGCTAAAATTCAAAATAGAGAACGGAAAGAGACCTACAGGAAAAATATAAGCGTCGAAATGAAAACGTTCCCAGCAACAAAGTTACTAAACAAAGATTGGTCGTAAAAGGTCTTTCCTATTTACAGTGAACGGAATGTTGAAATTGCACGCGCGTCTGAAAGCAAAAATTTGCTTAGGAATCTTGACATTCGATACTAAACTTCAAAAAATGCGAGAAATTCGATATATTTAAGAATGAAATTTTAATCAAAGACGACATGACTTTATTAACTAACTGTCCCTGCGACTCGAAATGAAAATTTAATTTTGATTTAGTTCGACGAAGAGAAATATTTTCTCTGCGGAGCGAGACCTTTTTTTTTTTTTTTTAATCCCCCCCCCCCCCTTCCGACTCTTTAAAGAAAATCGAAATATGATCCAAATTACGAACGTAAATATCGAATTTTCTATCGAAGTAAGAAAATATATTGTGTGAGAATCAAATAAAGTTTTTTTCATGAAAAATAATTTTTTTGAACTGTGCCACAGGTTCTACTCTCGCTAACTTACGTATGTTTCCAAAGTTACAGATTAATGGTCTTCCTAAAATGAGAAAGAGCCATTTCATACAACACTATATCAATTTTTACACAAACACACACACACACCACACACACAGTTGTAGTCACCGTATAAAAAGGTGAACTTTTCACATTTATATTTACAAATGGTGACATTTAAATTTTTGTAAATAACGTAAAATTAATGTAACCTAACATTCATTTTAGCCCTTTTGGTATTTACGTATTATCGGGACTACCAAACTGTTTATTATGTTTTTTTGCTCTCGTCATTTTCGTTTAAACTAACAAAAATATCACAACTTAACCTAACCAATCATCAAGGGCGTACAGTTGACCTAACCGGGCATTCAATTAAACTAACCGGGCATTCAGTTGACCTAACCGGGCATCCAATTAAACTAACCGGGCATTCAGTTGACCTAACCGGGCATTTTCATACAAGACGAAGGAACTGAATGATGTTGGTTTCGAACATTTCAAGGTCAGTCATAAGTACAACTTCATTGACCCCGACACGGGAGCACGCATACAACGCATTGAGAGGATTTGGGGGTCAGCGAAATGGAGGAATAAGAAGCACCGTGGGACTGCCCGCCCTCACTTGGAATCCTATCTAGTGGAGTTTATTTGGCGTCAAAATCTCTGAATGCCCATTTAGGTCAACTGAATGCCCGGTTAGGTCAACTGTACGGTACGCCCTTGATGATTGGTTAGGTTAAGTTGTGATATTTTCATTAGTCTAAACGAGAATGACGTTTGGTAGTCCCGATAATACGTAAGTACCGCCATTTTTTATGATACTTTATGGTTTTTATGATTTTAATGATTTTTCAGTAAAAATTGTTAGAATCTATGACGACACAGATAATGCTCCTACACGCACGGTCATGTCGCGGTGAGTTCAGCGTGTACCGTAAGATTGTCGCGAAGATGCAGGTAGCCAAGAACACCCACCCACACTCACTCACCCAAAGCGACGCTCAACGCCCCCATATATATATACTGTCGTATAGGAAATTTAATATGATTATTTTTAATGCGATTTGTGAATTAATTTGAATGTTGAATAAACGGTTAAAATGTTGATCGTTGTGGATCACGATTATTTATTGCAAAACAAGAGCGAGAGAGAGAGAGAGAGAGAGAGAGAGAGAGAGAGAGAGAGATGAGAGAGAGAGAGAGAGAACAGGTAAGGAATGTACTTACATGATCGATATTACATTTCTGGCTTATTATTACTTTATATATATATATATATATATATATATATATATATATATAGGTACGTATATTACACACTATTGATTCATTTATAAATTTTAATGCTTCCTCACGTTGCTGCCTAACTTCAATACACAAAATGTACTTTTAATATTGTTAGATTCAGGAATGTAAGCAGAATTTTGTCCCATCCATCTTCTTATGAACAGGTGTAATATACTTGCATTTATGCACTTGTGAAAAATTGTCACACTGTGATTAATTAATTATCAGACAGTTTATGAATTAGCAATTTTCGAATTTCAGCATTGAACACTTTACCTCTAAGTTAAAAAAGTTAAAAACGTATGCCTGAATTCATTAATAATAAGAAAGTTTGCAGTCCATTTTTGTTGCTGTTGTTTTTACATTTATGGGTTACGAGCACAATTATGGAATGTGTGAATTGTGGTGACGAATGAAACTAATGTTTGGAGTTACCGTAAATTGTAAATTCCAATTAACTTTTATACATTTATTTGCATATATAGTATCAATAGAAATAATGGATGTCGCAACTTTTTAACGAATTATATATATATATGATACACACAGACCGTGCATGGAACAAGGAACTCATCTGGGAAAATTTATTTCACTATAGTCCGAATAAGTAACGGTAAATGACAAACATTATAGTTTTTTTCTTTTTCATGATGTTATCCCGACGTGGGCAACGGGTCACTCGCAAAGAGGTCCCAAAAATATAGCTTCCCTCACCAGTTATCTGCAAAGCAAATAGGATCCAGCTTTGGGACAGGATCTAGGGTTTAAAGCAGCCTAGCCCCGCTACATTTAGAACCTCAATACAAGCAAAAGACACGTTGCATTCACGTCGGATTGAATACATCAAAGAAAAAGGGGTAACTATTATATTTTTAGCCAAAAACCAAAACTTAAGCTTCAACTGGTAAAATTGAGCGTCCACTTTTCGAGGCAAATAACATGTCTGTTTCACGATGGGAATGAACTCAGAATAGTTCCCTGAGGTTTTTTATGATACGCACAGACCGTGCATGAAACAAGGAACTCTTCTGGGAAAATTAAATTCACTATAGTCCGAATAAGTAATGGTAAATGACAAACACTATAGTTTTTTTTTTCTTTTTCATGATGTTAGCCCGACGTGGACTGAGTTCATTCCCATCATGAAACAGACATGTTATGTGCCTTGAAAAGTGGACGCTCAATTCTGCCAGTTGAGGTTTAAGGTTTGGTTTTGGCTAAAAATATAATAGTTACCCCTTTTTCTTTGATGTATTCAATCCGACGTGAATGCAACGAGTCTTTTGCTTGTATTGAGGTTCTAAATGTAGCGGGGCTTGGCTGCTTTAAACCCTAGATCCTGTCCCAAAGTTGGATCCTATCTGCTTTGCAGATAGCTGGTGAAGGAAGCTATATTTTTGGGAGCTCTTTGCGAGTGACCCGTTGCCCACGTCGGGGTAACATCATGAAAATGAAAAAACTATAGTGTTTGTCATTTACCGTTACTTATTCGGACTATAGTGAATTTAATTTTCCCAGAAGAGTTCCTTGTTCTATGCACGGTTTGTGTGTATCATGAAAAACCCCAGGGAACCATTCTGAGTTTATTCCCATATATATATATATATATATATATATATATATATATATATATATATATATATATAAATTATTTATATATATATATATTATATATATTTATATATATATAATATATAATTATATACTTGCGGAGCGACCCGGCGTTGCCCGGGTGGAAGTTGAATATTATAATATGATGTTATAATGTTTCAAACCAACAAAGACCCTAGGATCCACTCATGGCTGGTCTACCTGTGTTCGTAATTGTGTATTGTGCATGTCCTCCGTAGTGGCAGAGGGGACCTACAATTTTACGCGAGTTCCGAACCACAAGAACATAAGAAATTTTTACAGTGGGCACACTAGGGGCCACTTCGGCCTATCGAGGTGGCTCCACTATGTAAAAACTGCCTGTACATTGGCAACGACCAATTTTTACAAAACTAAATAATTATCAATTTAAAACTAATTAATTTTCAATTTAAAACTAAAGATAGAATCTCTGGATCCAGAGGATCAAGTCATAATAGACTACTATCCACAAATATGTTACACTCTATATCTACAGTATTTATAACCGACATGCAAATATATCAGATCCAAGGAATCCAGTCAATTTCATTACGGTATCCATCAATACCAGTACCTTGCCAACCAAAAATAAGTCACGGTCCATATCAATTGCGGACCAAGTCACAATTTACAACCATATACATTACAATATATATACTTAGGAGGAAAAGTGTAGGTGTGGCTGTAAAGACTGTACAGTAATGTAGAAATGTGTGTGCACCCATTTTGGGTCTCCCATTTAAAGGTGTTTGTGGGGCAAGTGAAGATCATGAGTTTTTCAATACCTCACAGTACTATGGGAGGCACCGCTCGGCAGAGGAATCTCTTTAAATGGGGTGTGTAAGGACAGAGAGTATCCCCTAACCCAAGATGCTGCCTCCCTATATCCCACAACACTTGTGTTGAGCTGTGGGATCTATCACCACAAAGCCTTAATTTTACTACCTTAAACTATACCCAATCTATCAACATATGCGTCTAATCGATTTTTAAACATGTTTATAGACGTGCTACTAATTACTTTTACCGGCGAACTATTCCACCTATTTACTATTCTATGCGTAAAAAAGTTTTTGGCAACTGTTGTCTCGAACCTTCTACTTGTCAACTTACACCCGTTATTTCTAGTCCTATTATATTGAGATATTTCGAAAAAGCCATCTCTATCTACGTTATCGAACCCATTCATAATTTTGAAAACCTGGATTAGATCACCCCTTAGCCTCCTAGTCTCGAGTGTAGTCAATTTTAATTCCTTAAGCCTATCCTCGTACGACTGTGACCTAAGCGACGGAGTCATCTTAGTTGCTCGTCTAAAAACCTAACACTTTGTTCGCCTTATTGACCGCTGCTGTACTTTGTTTCGCTACTTTTAAATCACCAGTGACTATAACTCCTAAATCTTTTTCCTGCTCTATGCTTGTTAAATCTTTCCCTGACATACTATACGCAAAATTACCGTTACGCGAACCTATATGCAAAATTTTGCACTTATCGACGTTAAATCTCATTTGCCATGTGACTGATCAATCAACGATTTTATTCAGATCTTCCTGGATTTTACCTCTATCTTCATCATTAATCGCCCTACCACCCAGCTTCGTGTCATCCGCAAACTTTGAAACCGTACTGACTAGGCCGACATCTAAATCGTTAATATATATAAGAAAAAGCAAGGGACCCAATACAGAACCCTGAGGAACGCCACTCGCTACATTAGCTTAACACGACTCCGCTCCATCAACGACCACCCTCTGTTTCCTACCTCGCAACCACTCTTCTATCCAATTTATTACTACACCCCTGATTCCATGAGCCTTAGTTTTCTCAATGAGTCTTTTGTGCGGTACGGTGTCAAACGCTTTTTGAAAATCTAAATACACTACATCAACCGCCCGATGACTATCGTAAACGTCAACCACGCTTTGAAAAAATTCTAAAAGATTAATTAAGCAAGATTTGTTTCGCCTAAAACCGTGCTGCGTATTTCTAACTAAGTTGTGCAATTCTAAGTGTTCGACTATACGATCCCTAATTATTGACTCCAGTAGCTTACCTACAACAGACGTTAAACTGATTGGCCTATAATTTCCCGCCGCACCTTTATCGCCTTTCTTAAAGATAGGTGTTACGTTTGCTAACTTGAAATTATCTGGTACGCACCCCTCAGAAATAGACGCATTAAAAATCTTTGTTAGCGGCACAACAATGCTATCTTTTAATTCTTTTAGTTGTATGGGATATATGGAATCCGGCCCCGGTGATTTACGCGTTTTCATTTTATCAATATAGCGCATTACCTCCCCTTCACTAACCACAATATTATCCAAAATATTACCATTATCAAAAGGTATTATGTCTATGACCGTAGGGATATTCGTTACATCTTCTATAGTAAAAACTGACGTAAAAAATTCGTTTAGCAAGGTAGCCATTTTCCTTGTTTTCAGAAACTAGATCTCCGTTAACATTTTTCAACGGCCCCAAGACACTTTTTACTGGATTTCTATTGTTAACGTATTGAAAGAATCGCTTGGGGTTTTCTTTACGAGCTATGGAGATTTCAAATTCGCCCTTGGACTTTTTTATTACACTTTTCGCTTCACGCCTTAGAGATATGTAGTTGTTTCGTAACCACACATTGTCTTTATCGCACTTATGTAGCCTATAAGCCCTATCTCTACTCTTTATAATGTCTCCTACTCTAGAAGTAAACCACAAGGGCTTGTTGTTTACTTTCGCACGATTAATTTTGTACGATACACATTCCTCATTTATAGTCCTAAATACTGTTTCGAACGATTTCCACATTAGTTTTGCGTTGGAGTTCCCCATTACGTTTTCCCAATTGACGTGTGACAATTTATTTCGAAATTTACAAAAGTCTGCGTGCTAGAAGTTAGGAATTTTAGTCGAGTTAGTTGGTTTCGAGTGACTTACTGAGAGGACAAACTCTACCATATTGTGATCGCTATTGCTTGATGGTTCTACAGGATGTCCCAAAAGTCTCCATACATAGGGAAAATTAGCACTTTTTAGCAAAATGTAACTTTATTTACAAAACATTCTCTACATGATTGCCATTTCTTTGTAAACACACACGGATGCGTCTCTCCCACTCATGGTGAACTCGTGTTTACACATTTGGTGTTATGGACGTAATGTACCAGGAAAAGATACAGAACATGGATCGCCTAAAGGAACGCATTCGAAGTGCAATTACGTCCATAACACCAAATGTGTTAACACGAGTTCACCATGAGTGGGAGAGACGCATCCGTGTGTGTTTACAAAGAAATGGCAATCATGTAGAGAATGTTTTGTAAATAAAGTTACATTTTGCTAAAAAAAGTGCTAATTTTCCCTATGTATGGAGACTTTTTGGACACCCTGTATTACTTGAAGATCAGTAATTAGCATATCATCCGTAGTTATTACTAAATCTAAAATACTGTCCAACCTCGTAGGTTCCCCAACCTTTTGAATAAGAAAGGGATCCTCGAGAAAATTAACTAAACGATTACCATCCGCGTCTCCCTGCATTGTATCGTAATTCACGTTGGCGCAATTAAAGTCACCCATAACTAAAGCCTGCTCACTACCGATTATTCTCTTTAGTTCACGATATAACGCTTCATCCGTATCAGCTGTTTGATTAGGGGGCCTATATATAACCGCAACAAGAAGTTTGAAATCGTTAAATTTAAGTTCTGCTATAGTCGAATCTATCGGTTCTGGAATTGTGTGCTTTACTTCTATAACGTTCACAATATTATCTTTGGTATACAACGTAACACCGCCTCCTCGCCTACCTATTCTGTTTTTAACAAAAAGTCTATAACCTTTAATTTGATACTCCCCTACAGTGCTAAGCCACGATTCATTTATCGCAATTGCATCATAGTCTTTACAAGCAATTAAAGAAAAAAAATCGTTTATTTTATTTCGTAGGCTACGAGCATTTAAGGATAAAACCTTCAAATTGTTTGTAATTGCGACACCTTCGCGAGCGCGGGGGAAATTTGTGGAATTTACGCTGGGACCGTTCGAGTTACGGCAACCTGAAAAGAAGAGACAGTATTATGAAATAGTCTTCCTAAACACGCAGCTCCAACGTCATTAAGATGAAGTCCATCTCCGAGGAACAAGTCCCTCCTGCCGTAGAAACTGTTCCAAAAATTCGCAAAATGCACTCCTTCGTGTTGGCAAAGAGACTTTAGGTTATTGTTAATATAGGTCGCCTTGCTGTAGAAATCGTTACGTTGGAATATATATATATATATATGACCGGTTAGGTTAATTAAATGCCCGGTTAGGTCAACTGAATGCCCGATTAGATTAACTGAATGCCCAATTAGATCAACTGAATGCCCGGTTAGGTTAACTGAATGCACAGTTAGGTTAATTGTCTGCCCTTGATGATTGGTTAAGTTAAGTCGTGATATTTTCGTTAAAACTAACGAAAATATCACAACTTAACCTAACCAATCGTCAAGGGCGTACAGTTGACCTAACCGGGCATTCAATAATTTTACCGTAGGTTTATATATATATATATATATATATATATATATATATATATATATATATATATATATGCCTAGTTAGGTCAACTGAATGCCTGGTTAGGTTAATTGAATGCCCGATTAGGTCAACTGAATGCCCGATTAAATTAATTGACCTAACCGAGTATTCAATAATTTTACCGTAGGTTTCGATATATATATATATATATATATATGCTAGAGCTCCGCCCATTTTATGACGTGTCTATATCACTATCTTTCAACCAATCCGGAATACAGACGCCTCTCGTGGCCTCAGATGACCTTGAAGGCCGACGCTACATAGCCTATGTTCTTCCCCGGTGTGAGTTACCCCTATCCCCCAAGTCTCATCCAAATCTGGCCAGTGGTTTGGCTGGCCATAAGAGACAAAGAAAGAAAGTTTGCAGTTCGACCGTCACAATTATTAGTGTGTGTGTGTATATATATATATATATATATATATATATATATAATATATATATGTATGTGTGTGTGTGTGTGTGTGTGTGTGTGTAATATGAGTAGCAACTATGGTGCTGACAGAACCCTAAATGTGTTTTCAGAATGCTGCACAAGTTACCTCGAAGATGCTCAGCTTCGCAAATATTCACCAACCACAATGTCTCGAGCCTCCCAGGGGTAACAAGATTTGCTTAATGCAGTTTAATGCAAAGAATTTAAAACTCAGCCAATCCAGTTGTCCAAACTATTCATTAATCCGGATTTGTCTTCTAGAAGACTATGGCCATTTTGGTATATAAAAATATTTTCCTATCGTTCCACTTAACACCGATGTTGGTAATATAAATACTTGTAGTTCTTTATATTTAGTTCTATTTTTGTTTGTCTTTATTATTACTTATTTCATTACTTGTATTTTTATTATGTCTTATTTTCGTTTTTTAGTTTTTATTAGTACTATCTGTATTATGAAAGTTATTTTGGTTTTCTACCAATAACTTTTCATTTTTATTTACCTTGTAAAAGTCCCATGCGTCGGTCTTTCATCATGCGGAGGTCAGACAATTGGTCCCACCTCTAGATTTGACTTGATGAAGGAGTGAGTTGCTTTCTTGAGCTCTACATCTCGAATAGTCAGGTACACCCAGCTCATCTGGGATTGTCCTGAGCCAGGTGTCTAGTCATTTTTTGAAGAAGCCCACACGAACACCAGTTATATTTCTTATAGTTTTGGTAATTTGTTAAATAATAATAATCGTCCTCTGATTTTCCTTCAGTGTTGAGAACGTTCCTTGTCCACTGTCCAGCCATTAGTTTGGGAATACCGCACATTATACCGTCCGTATTTCGCAATGTTTTCTGGGTGGTTATTAGGTTTAGTTTGGGGTTAGGTACTAGTTGTTCTATTATTATTTTCCAAGTGTATATTACGGTGTACCTCTGTTTCCTTTTTTCCAGCGAATATAGATTTAATTTAAGTAATCTTTCCAAGTAATTTAGTTACATGTATTTGCAGACATTAATCTTGGCTGTCAAATGTTTTAATTTCTTGGAGCTGATTAATTTCTTTTTTATATGGGAACGTCAAGGCTGAGCAGTATTCAAGTTTTGGTATGATCACTATTTTCAGCAAGGGACTTATTACATTCTTGTCCCTTCTTTTAAAGGCCCGTTGTTTGTTTATTGCTACCTTTTTTGTGTCTGGAATTTCGCATCGTGGGTAATTAGAACTTCTAAATTTTTTGCTTTTGAATTTTGCTGAATTTCCTGTCTATGTGGAGCATAATAGCCTATCTTGCTTTATTTCATCATTTTCCCTATATCTTAAGAGCTCAAAATTTTTGCTGTTAAATTCATATTGTTGTTTTCTGACCATCTGTATATTCTGTTTGTGTTCGTTTGTATGGCTTCTCAATTCTTTGATGATGATACAAAAATTTATTGGTTACTTCATTGTCTTTGTCGGTTAACATGGCAATGAATAGCGGTGGGGCTAATATATATATATATATATATATATATAATATATATATATATATATATATAAGGGTGTCTCAAAATATACCTCAAAATATAAATTTTATTATTTTCATCCGCACGACTCATGCCCTTGTTTCTATTGAAGTACAGAAATGGTGGCCAAAATTATTTTTCAATTAATCAATATTGAGAGGTCCCGCAAATCAACCCTATTTCTTAAAAAAATAAAATCATAATGGAATATTTCAAGAACGAAATAGATAATAATGAAGGGGAGAGAAACATATGTTTTAATCATGCTTTCTATTCAAATCTAATACAATTGCTCAAAATAATGAATATATTTTAATATATATTTCATCGTAAAATTTAAATAAAGACAAACAATGTAAGGAACTGGTAACTCTTTAATCATCATTGTAAATCAGTTACTCCCAGATCTTTTTCTTGAGATTCTGTTTGGTTTTCACAGGAATGGTTGCTGTGTGCTTCTTCACTACCTTCATGAGGAATTGTTTTTGAGATTCGTCCTTGGTGATGGATGAATTGTACCTTTTAATACGCGCAATTCCTCTTTCCGCGCAATCATTTACGACTTTTAAGGCGCGCACGCGTTTGAGACCTAAAGGGAAACTTTCGTGTTCCTTCCACTCCATCGGATCCTTGTTAAGAAAAGATGGCTCGATGTCACTACCTTTGAAAATTGTTGCAAAAAAGTCTCGAGTTCGCCCAGTCACGAATGCATTCAGGTTTCACAGAGAGTCGAAATCTTTTTTTTCAAAGCGCTTATGGTTCTTTTTCCGTCGTGGAAGATCAAGATTTTTTACCATCAGCTTCTTCGTTTCAGCATCAATTCTAGAATCGAAGAATGCAAGTCCTGTGAGTTCTTCGGAAAAGTACCACAAATGTCTTTTAATAGATTTTTCTGACATTTCTGCCACCCTCTGATCTGGGTAAACGTTCAAAGATCTGAGCAGTAACAAGTCGTTGAGAGGTGCTCTTTCTGGAATCATGGCTTCATTCCGGTGACATATAAATCATGGAAATGAAAAGGCACATTTGATATAATCCCTTCTCTTCAGATTGAGTTAATGTCATCTGACGCTTGAACATTGGGATTTTAAGGCAACAAATTGCCTTTACCTTGCACCTTGCCATGTAGTAAGCCCCAGGACGATGAAAACGAATCGACTTCTCTGTTTTTCCCTCCAAGGAACAGAAAGCATAGAACATTCAGTTCTTCATAATTTTCTCTGGGGTGTTTCTTTTTGGATGTACTTCTTGGAGGTACCTGAGCATCTCCATTTTTTTCTGCTTAAGGTCCTCATCTGTTTTAAAACGTTGAGCATAGATTTCATCAGTATCGATTGTTTTGTAGTCGGAGTGGTCGAAAAATTCCCAACTGGTCTGAAAACGTCTAAAGAGAGAGATATTTGGCCCACTTGATGGACCAAAACAGAGCTGAAATACGTCTTTTAGTACAATCTCGTGAATGTGATGCCTACATGCAAGCCATAGAAGAGATCGGCCGAGTTCCTCCTCGATCTTGATACAAGCACCCTGAATCATTCCCGTGTTAGCTAATGTAGTGTCGAAACCCAGACCGATTACATAATCCTCAATTCCAATCGACCTGATTTATTTCATGACCACTTCTGCCACTAGGGCGGGTCGTACTCAGGTGACAACATGAATCTGAAGGAAATCCTACCATCAGGGGTGTCTAAATTATGTGTTTTTACATGGGGAATTCAAATATGAGCTTCTTTTTTGGATAGGATAACTCTAACCTACATCATTTTGTATTTCTAAATGGCCAATTTTACCCTTTTGAACCCCTTTATAATATATTAAAAGATATAAGGTAAATCATTTATATTGACAAGGCCAAATCAACTTTACATATATTTATTAATAGGTGAACTGCATGTATATCACTGGATATAATTACAAATATCATTCTCCTGACATCTTGAACTTTGCCAGATTGCACAAATCCTGCTTTGACTCAGACTTGGACATCAGCTTCCTGCTGGTCTCCTGAGCCCTGATCCCCCATCCCTCTTTTCTGTGAGAAGTACTTAGCAGAAGCCTCAGTCACCATTTTAACAACCCTCTCAATGCTTTGTGTGTGGCAAGGCCAGTTGCGCACCTCCATGTGGGTGTTGATGAAGTTTTTCACCTCTGAGGTGCTTAGAGAGCAGGTGAGAGGTGGCTCTGACACACCTTCTGACCAGCTGATCAAGTCACCGATGCTGGAAGCATCACAATTGATGTCAGGTGTCCTTCTGCTCCTAACAGAGGAGTCCCCCAGCTGAGTGTCCGGGTCCCCCTCTCCCCTGATGGCCAGGATTCCCTCCACCCCTTCAATCCTCTCCTTCTGATCCTCAGAGCAGAGTAGTGTTTGGAGGATGACTTCACTGTGGGCATACCAAGCAGATCTTCTCACAGTTGGCATCACAATATCCAGCACCTCCTTTCTCTGGGACTTGAGGCAGTCCAGCTGAAAGAGGATGTGCCTAGGCCCTTCGATCCAGGAGTGCTTGACCTTCACGTTGAACCAACATGGGTAATACACTCCAATGATGAATTCCACAATGAATTGCAGAATCTTCAGGTTCTTTCCTTTAAGTCCGTGCTTTGACACCCAGAGCCTGAGAAGTCTGTTCGCTGTGGTGAGCCAGCGGCTGTGGTTTACTGGTCCTATCTCTAACAGAGCCAGCCCTGCAGGAAGTACTCCATCCCTGACAATTTTATAGCCATAGTATTGATCAGTTGAGAGATCTTGAATGACCTTGTCAGGAAGCTTGATCAGTGGAGGGCCAACAGAGATTCGGGTGAAGTTTGGATTGATATCAAAGTCTGTAGCAGAATCAAGGAGCTTTCCTATTGGCCCGGATAATTTTTTGTCTGACAGAGTAGGGCCATCAAGGTCAACAATGAGATGGCGCAGGGGAAGTTCAACAGTGTGCAGGTTGCACACCAACCAGACCAGCTTTCTCCCCAGGTGCAGCTCCAGCTTCCGCATTACTCCAGCTTTCACACCAGTGTTGACATTTGTTGAGTCTCTTCCAATGGCCAACAAGGTCTTATCATAACCCCTCTCTTTCAGCCAGGCAAACAGGACCTTAGCAATCTTCTCCGCATGTGACTCCTCTTTAGTTGCTTTC
Organism: Bathynomus jamesi; assembly: GCA_023014485.1. Taxonomy (NCBI): domain Eukaryota; kingdom Metazoa; phylum Arthropoda; class Malacostraca; order Isopoda; family Cirolanidae; genus Bathynomus; species Bathynomus jamesi. The sequence continues at coordinate 138,341 of JAJOZX010003531.1, read as the reverse complement.
TCTGGGGTAAAGTGGAACAGATAGTAGCTGCCAGGCTCACTAACAACACTATAGTGTTCTTCCTTGATCTTTGCGGGAAAAGATTGGTCACTGCCCTCAGCTTCCATCATCACATTGGTCAGGTCAATCCGCCCATCAAAGAGGATGCAAGAGATCCCCCCCTCCTCCCTGCACTCTTCTCGAACTGTTCCCCCAGCTCTCTCATCAACTTCTCCTGTGCTCTCTTGACCTTGCTCTTATCAATCACTTTACTTGTATTGTCTTCTGTGATGATTCCTGCGTCAATCAGAGCTGCTGTTGCTATCGCTGCAGTTGGCCTCAGCCCTATGCCATACCTTACACTAGCAAGGGCAATGTTTTGAATCTCATCATAGTTTTTCTGTTACATTCTAGCCTCTGAGAAAGGTGGCTCAGAAAATGGCCTTATGCGCGCCAGAAAACCGTCAAAATATTTCATATACCAAACTGTATGATAATTACAATTAAGTGGAATGGCACACCTATTTTATTTGAGTATTTAAATATTATTATTATTATATGAATTACATTATATGTGTTTATATGAATTAGTTAGAACAATGCTCTATGAGAGATAACGTGAGCAGCCATGATAGAAAACGTGAGAAGACATATTCTGGGGTAACTACAATAGTAAAATAATCAACAATTTAATAATAATCAACTGCAAAATGATGTAGGTTAGGGTTATCAGAATTAAATATTTTCTTCAGAATTGTGTTCTATACACCAAAATATGTCATTTGAACACCCCTCTCCATTGATTTAAAAAAAATGCATAGTATGACCCGCCCTATTCTGCCACTTCACGACCAGTTCCGTTGGTTGAAACTGGGATACCCAACAATTCCTCCACCTTCACACCGGCCACAATCACTGCGATGCGATCATTTTTACGCTTTCCCTTCACGATGTCCGAAAGAAGCTTTTCGTCCCAGTGAAGCACCAGTGGACACGGTCCATTGGCGGGAAACCATTGTGTAGTTCTTTTAGCACGCTTTTGTCTATTCTTAATCCGTATATATATTATATATATATATATATATCAGGGATGGGAAACTGATAAATTTTTAAGTCTAGTTTTCGATTTCAGTTTAAGTTTGCAAAAATGTCGATTTCAGCTTTGATTTGTTTTTATTTAATTTTTTCGATTTGAGTTTATTTTTCGATTCAAGTTTTATATTTTTCGGTTCGATTCAATTTAAATTTTTTTATTCCAATTTTTTTTTCAGATTTCTTTAAGAATTTCTTTGTACTATTTATATTATTTTTTGGGGGGTACCCTTTTGACAAATTCAGATTTAATTTTATATTTGTATTTGCATTCGACTTCTGTTTTTCAAAGAGAGAATTTGCTTTAGTAACTATCTTTACTTTTGTATGATTAAACATGTAAGCATCTATAGCCAACTGAATCAGCGCGAAACACTCATCTTTTTTTTTTTTTACTTTTTCGCTTCATTTCTTTCACATAAAGTTTTATTTAACCAAAAACTTACAATTCGAAATGTTTTATTAATTCGTACACTTTTTTAAATTTTAAAGCACACGACATGTAGAAAATATATAAATAATAGTATTAGAAGGGAAATAAAACAATTAAATGCACCTCTGTTTATCATATACAAAATACAAATACCTCGTAAACTCACATGTTAAAATTAGAGCGAACAATTAAAATATTGCCAATGTTTTCGGGCAATAAATTGTTTCTTTGAGGACTTAAAATCAATCTAAAAAGAGAAAAAAGCCGTTCCACACTAACTTGTCATTGGAACAGCATGCACAACTAAAGACAATTTGTACAGCTCCTCATGCTTTATCTTCATTGCGTTCCACCGCGCAGTTAGGCTACTGTCTGTTGAAATTCTTTCAATATTCTTAAAATTGGGAAGAGCCGAAATGATGCTTCTATTCGTACCACTAGTTGAGTTTTTCTTTATTTTTGCAGCAGCTCTAAGCATGTTTTCCAACTCATCCTCTGTTGTACTGGATGCCAAGCTTGTCGAAGATGTCGATGCCAAGCTTGCCGAAGGTGTCGATTCCATTTTCGTGTGAAGTTGGGTTAAATGAGTAATCGCACGCTCCTGTTCTACTTCGGATAGCATAACAGTGAACCTAAGATCCAGATATAACGATATCACTACTTCTTTCTGTAGGACTCCTTCCCTCTAGCATTCATTGCTTCTAAAAGATTGTGAACCAGTACGCATTTAATTTTTGAGATATCACTTTTACACAGAAACCACAATTTGTAGAAGTCTCCTGGAGTCAAATTTTCTTCTTGTAGTAGTACTGTAGCTTTTTTAGCAGGCTCTAATACTTGTAAAATTTCTTGCAGTTCTTCCCAAGCTTGAGGAGAAGTTTTAAATCGGTTCCTATGAGTTCAATAAATTCATGAATGAACGGTCGGAATTCCACTAAACGGAAGATCATGCCATATGTTGAGACCACCTCGTCACGACATCTACGATAGGCATATGATACTTCTTTGTTTTTAAAATATTCATAATAACTGGAGTTCGCAGCTTCTTAGCAAGTTTCCGCGAATGAGCTATAGAATTTACAAGCAATCCTGCATTTAAAGAGTTTTTTATTGCAAGTTCCAAAGTATGTACAGCACATTTAACAGAAAGAACATTTCCTAATTCCAACTCATCTAATTCACTGATATCACTTTCATCGTTTACAATGTCATTTCCTTCACTCGAGATCAGTTCTACAGATTTCACCATATTTCTAGCATTATCAGTAGTAATAGAATACACTTGATGAACGCTTAAGTTATATTTTAATAGCACACTTAAAACCAGTTCCTTGATGTTTTCACCCGAATGAGCATGAGAGAAGTCTGTAACAGATAATGTTAGTATCTGAAGAGAATCTCCATTAATAAACTGGGCATTAATGGCTAGAACAGATCTATCGAGACGAGATGCGATATCTATTTTCAGTGAAAACATTCTGTTTTGCAGTTCTTCACTTATTTGCTTCACAATGTCTGCAGCTTTCTTATCAACTAAATTCGAGATTTTCTTCCTGTCCATTGATGTGTTGAGTGTGTTCTAAATTGGATCTATGATCTTACATAAACCACTGTCTTCTACTGCAGAAAATGGTCTTCCATTTAGAGTTACCAGTTCAACTATAGCATCACTAAACGTTTTTATATCCATTGGAATACTTATTGTTGGACGAAACATCTCTTGAATAGTTTTCATACGCTTAGTGTTGGTGTGATCTAGTGTCTGCTCATCTTGTGGCAAACATCTTTTCATCTTTGAATTAGAAGCTTCCTTTCTTCTTTCTAAACTGCAGTGGTACTCACTGCGCGGCTGACGAGCCAAATGTGCGGTATATATTTGGCTCGCGAGCTGCCCAATGAGTACCACTGTTCTAAAGCATTAAACTCTGCCTGATGGTGTCTTTCCAGATGCTTCTTTAGATTAGTAGCACAAGGATGTTTCAAAATCATGCTACATCCAGTCACTTTGCGAGCTGCTGTTGCATGCTCACGAGAACCATGGAGCGTGAAGTAAGAATATACCACGTTAGTTTTATAACGTCCCATTGTTGGAAAAGGAATAAAATGTTAAGTTGGACTGCTACCTGTGAAATTTTTCTGATGAATGAAAGACAAGTAACAAACGCTTCATTTATATACACTAGCAGGTAAAGGAAGTGTCTTTCAGGAGAGGAAACACAAGGAGATTAGAGAAACATTCCAAAGGATAAACATTTGGAGAAATACCAAGGAGAATAGAGTAACATTCCATAGTAAATGCAAAACTTCATTTTTTTACGTGGAGGTCGAAATGTGACAATAAAACCCACACTAATAGAAGGAGTTTATTTCCACAACAGTTTCGATGCCCACTGGCATCCTCCTCGGGTGGATACAGAAAAATGAATGAACAAGAGTGAGTAAGGAAACAATCCAGGAAAGGTAAAAAACATTCTAGAAGGCCAGATACCATTAAGAAATTCACACCTAGGTTAGATCCTGTTCACCCGACACCGGAAGGGATTTTTTGACCAAGCACCCAGTGTCGGGTGAACAGGATCTAACCTAGGTGTGAATTTCTTAATGGTCTTTGGCCTTCTAGAATGTTTCTTACCTTTCCGGGATTGTTTCCATACTCACTTTTGTTCATTCGTTTTTCTGTATCCACCCGAAGAGGATGCCAGTAGGCATCGAAGCTGTTGTGGAAATAAACTCCGTCTATTAGTGTGGGTTTTATTGTCACAACATTCCATAGGATTAACATTTGAGTTGAAGTTTGGTCATTCCCACGGATTATCTCACTCACTATGTAGATATACTAAAGATAGTATAGCTATTATCGAACTGAAAAATTTAATGGTAAGAAAAAACTGAAGGCATCCTTACCAAGTGATTAAACTTAGGTCAACGAAAGGAGCACAGTCATTATTGAAAAGTATTTTCATATGACATAAAAATTTTCCTCCCTAATTCTTTTTCGTTCATTTTAAAAACCATTCTCTCTAGTACTTTCAGCTACGTTTTTTCTACATCGAATTAAAGGATAAATGAATATTTTAAATCCATACAAATGTAAAGGCGCAAAAAAAGGAAAATAATTCACGTTATTTATATTTTTTTGCAATCCAAATGCTCCTCAAAACTGAAACGCAAAACTGTTATTTTCAATCTATTCGAATTCAGATTTCAATTTTTTATTGTTTTACAATTTCAGTTCGAATTTCGATTTTAGTTGTCAGAATTTTTTTCAGTTCGAGTTTTTTTCGATTTCAGTTCATAAAATAATATCGGTTTTATCAGTTTATCGATTCCAGTTCGATTCAGTTTCCCATCCCTGATATATACTGTGTATATAGGGTGTCCATAAATGATTACCCTGCTTAAAGCATGCTATAACTTTTAAATAAACACTCGTATTCAAACACAGATTTAATCATAAGTAGGTAAACATACAAAGTTTTGATACATAGTTAATGAACTTAATAAGCTTCCACATGTGCACCCCTAGTGGCACGTAAAATGTCTAAACGGTATTCACACTCACGCCACACATTTTCCAACATTTGTGGGTTAACTGTTGCAATTGCATCCGTAATGCGTTCTTGCAATTTCCTGATATCTGGAACAACTGTTGCATAAACCAAATCTTTAACATGACCCCAGAGAAAGAAATCCAGGGGGTAATGTCTGGTGATCTTGGGGGCCATGGGATTGGCCCGTCCCTGCCAATCCATCGATTTGGAAATGTTGCGTCGAGTTTCACGAACAACATGCGCCCAATGTGTGGCGTGAGTGTGAATACCGTTTAGACATTTTACGTGCCACTAGGGGTGCACATGTGGAAGCTTATTAAGTTCATTAACTATGTATCAAAACTTTGTATGTTTATCTACTTATGATTAAAACTGTGTTTGAATACGAGTGTTTATTTAAAAGTTATAGCATGCTTTAATCAGGGTAATTATTTATGGACACCCTGGCCCTCCCCGAAATTTCGCGAAAAAATATTTTTTTTAAGGATTTTAATTTTTTTGCTTTTTTGTTTAATAATATAATTTTGTATAAGACGCTGCTGAACGTCAAAAGAAGAGCAGCGTAGTCAGCAAAAATTTAATATAAACAAGGGTATTTGAGTCTAGCAAAGCTAAAGTGATGTTGTTTGTGTGAGTTTATATGTGTGTGTTGGTGGAATGCATAGCTACCGGCATAGCCGCTGGCTGTCAACACAGACCGGCATATTGTTGGTTATGTGGATTGTGCTTGTGCTAGTCTTAGTTCATATAGGTGTATTATTTTCGTGTTATTAACTTGAGTGTTCTCATCTTTTCAGAATTAATGAAAAAGATTACTTCATTTTTTGTGCCGATTAAGCGGCAGAGAATTGATACTAGTGAAGGGCAAAGTTCCCAAAGTGAAAATATTGTCCTAACTGAATGTGATACTACAGAACAAATTACAAGTTTACCAGTGAACAATTTCAGGGACATTCATTTGAATTTTTTTCTGAGCTTCATTTCATACATCATCTACTTGCAGTTAACGAATTTAAAGTAACGCCGCCCTATGCACCCTCAATGCTCCTAATAAGAGCTATACACACTATTATCTATTTTCTGAAGTTGGTGTGCCCCCCCCCCCCCGAAAAAAAATCCTGGATACGGGCCTGTGTGTGTATATATATATATATATATATATATATATATATATATATATATATAAAATGTGTGTGTGCGTGCTAAGGCAATTGGGCATAAGTGAGGTCAAGTGCGTGATAATTCAAACATGTAATTGGGTAATTTTTATAGGTAGCGTTTTTGGTACCTCGGAACATCAAAAGATTTATATAAAAAAAAAACCTAAATATATGTTTTTTATTGTTGGAAATATAAGAGATGTTACTCCTAATTAGGTTAGGTTAGGTTAGGTTAGATTAGCGAATACCTCACTATTTAAGGACTTAACAGAAAACATCGTTCGCGTTCTCAATTGCGTCCGAAACAATTATCACGCCTTTCTCAGTGCGATGACACTAAGGTTGGGTTAAATTAGGTTTGATTAATTAGTTTTTTAAATATATGAATTTGAAAAGATCGATACCTCGCTTATATGGAGATACGCACATTGTGTGTGTGTGTGTGTGTGTGTGTGTGTGTGTAATGAGGTTGAACAGCTCAAAATTCTATGATCGATATACTTAAATAAATCATTTTAATGTCTAAGAATAGGAAATTCAGTGAACTCGGCGGATTAATAGTTATTTTTTGTTCTTGGAAAACTTTACTGTAATGCTTACTAAGGATTTAATATTATTCATCCAGTTTATATATATATATATATATATATATATACAGTATATATGATGAATAAAACCACGAAGGAAAGGAAACACAAAAAGGTGCTCAAGCGCTTTCGTCTAATGACATCCTCAGGAACACTGAAGTACATAAAAGGTTACGGCCTATATATAGGTTACAGAAAGAAAAATAAATAAATAAATAAATAACATACATACACACAAACATATATATATATATATATATATATATATATATATACACAGGGCGTCCCAAAAAAATGTATACACACTTTAAATACTTATAAAGGCAGTGTTTATTAAAATACATTTCATTTTCAAAATGTAATAGAATCTACAGACATTATTTAATTGTTTTGTCAACGCCTGTTTTCAAACTGACGTCCGTTCTGGTCCAGGCACTGCTGATAACGCGAAGCAATGGAATCGCAAACATCACGAAACATTTCGTTTGGTATTTGTGTGCATTCTCGTTCAATGGCTGCTCTCAATTCAGCGACTGTTGCAGGTTTTATAGCGTAGACTTTGTCTTTTAAGTATCCCCATAAAAAAAAGTCTAGTGGTGTGAGGTCTGGTGAACGCGGAGGGTATTCTACGAAACCCCTTCGTCCAATCCACATCCACATCGTGCCAAGTACCACTCGCAATACTCCACTCTTCGGTCCGGATCATCTTCATTAATAGCATGGACTAATCTTGGAATGTAACTTTTCCATTGACAGCGCTTCAAAATGCGTTGGACAGACGATTCTGAAATTCCTACCTCACGACTCGCTTGCCGCACAGATTTTCTTGGACTTTGGTGATACGTTTCCAGTACTCTTTCTTGCTTTGTGGGGCTTGTCGATGTCCGTGGTCTTCCGGAACGCTTCTTGTGGACATTCTGAACAGTTCCATCGGCTTCAAACTTATCTCTAATTCGAGTGATGGTAAGTCGCGTTGGTGGATCTGTTTGAAACTCCCTCCTAAACTGTATTTGCACTTCAACTGCGTTTTCACACTTCCAGTAGCATTTTAGAATGAATTTCCTTTGTTCAAAGCTTAGTCTAACTGCCATTATTAATTCTAATGGGTTTAACTTGGAAAGAAAGAAACATCAATTGAGCTATCAGCTGTTAAAGTGTGTATACATTTTTTTGGGACGCCCTGTATATATATATATATATATATATATATATATATATATATATATATATATATCTACACACATACATATATATATATATATATATATATGCAATAAACGGAGAAGTAAAAATAAAAATTAAAAATTAAAAATTAGAGGATTAACAAAGAGGCATACAGATTTGTAAGAAAAAATATCGATTTTTAGCACAAGATCAAATGAATTATAAAAATACAAATTTGTACTGGAAATCTGCCCGGGTTTTAACACTTTGCCTTTTAGAGTCAAGTTTCGATATATATAAAAATAAAATGAAGATTAAAAGTTAATAAAGTAGCATACAAGTTTACCAAAGATTTAGCGTCCTACCCTTTTTATCTAAATTTGTTTTGAAGGAATTCAAAACAACAGGATCGAGTTGAAAAAGACCTTTGCTGATTTTGAAGTTATTTGAAAGTTGGATAATGGCAGACTCAAGAATATTTCTATTAACAATGTTGCTAGAATGAAATAAAACTGAAGCATTATTCCAATCAATAGAGTGGGATAACTCTGATAAATGGACAAAAAGAGCACTGGACAACTGTCCTGTTCTAACGGAATATTGATGCTGTTTTATACGTGTGTGCAAATCCTTTCCCGTCTGACCTATGTAAAAGGAATCACATTGTTTACACCCAATTTTATAGATAATGCCTGAATTATTGGTAGGGCTATTTTTTACTATGATATTTTTCACAATATTATTATATGAAAATACTACATTAATATCCAAAAGTTTAAGTACATTAGCAATGCCTAAAAAGCCCGGGAAAAATGGAAGTACTAAAATATTTTTTGACAAAGTACGAGTGTTATTATTGACACGATAGAAAGTTCGTTTTGCCTTGTTGAGACAGATTCCATAAACGCAGATGGGTAACACAGATCACTTCCAATACTGTTGATTTTTTCCAATTCGGCATCGATGTATTCCGGACTGGCGATCCTAAGGGCGCGGAGAAACATTGATGAAAAAATGGCCTTCTTAGTGGGGGTGTCATGTCCCGAGTAAAAGTGTACGTAGGACAAATTGTTTGTTGTTTTCCGATAGATACTAAACTTAAAACCTGGGCTTTCCCTATGTACACGCACATCCAAAAATGGGATTGAATTGTCTTGTTCCACTTCTAAAGTAAACTTAATGGAGGGGACTTGATCATTTAACTGAAGGAGGAAGTTATCCAGGTCACGATTCATGAACCAGATACACAAAATATCGTCGACGTACCGCAACCAAGGGATGCCAACTCCCAGGATTCTCGGAATGTAAGTAATTTCGAAAAACTCCATATAAATATTGGAGAAGAGGGGCGATAAGGGGTTGCCCATGGCCATCCCAAACACTTGTTGATAATACTCGTTATTGAAAGTGAATTTACAGTCTTTGATGCAAAGCTTAATAAGTTCCAAAACAATGTGTGAAGGTAGTGGCAGGTCATACTTACGTAATTCTTGGGAGAGAAACTCAAGCATATCATCAATCGGCACTTTTGTAAACAATGAACAAATGTCAAAACTGATCAATCTATCGTTAGTTTCAGTACGTGCATTATTCAATTTTTCAGTAAGATCCATGGAATTGTTTACATGTGAATCAGAGATAGTTCCGAGAATAGGGGACAAGACTTCGACAAGCCATTTGGAGAGTTTATAAGTAATAGAGCCCACCGAGCTAATAATAGGGCGCATGGTTGCCAGGTTTGTGGGTTTTAATAAGACCGTAAAGGTAGGGCAGAGAAGGTGAAGTGGACATGAAAAGCGGAATTAAGTCCTTATGATCTTTGAGCAACCCCTTGGGCAACCCCTTGGGCAACCCCTTATCGCCCCTCCTCTCCAATATTTATATGGAGTTTTTCGAAATTACTTACATTCCGAGAATCCTGGGGTTGGCATCCCTTGGTTGCGGTACGTCGACGATATTTTGTGTATCTGGCCCATGAATCGTGAACTGGATAACTTCCTCCTTCAGTTAAATGATCAAGTCCCCTCCATTAAGTTTACTTTAGAAGTGGAACAAGACAATTCAATCCCATTTTTGGATGTGCGTGTACATAGGGAAAGCCCAGGTTTTAAGTTTAGTATCTATCGGAAAACAACAAACAATTTGTCCTACGTACACTTTTACTCGGGACATGACACCCCCACTAAGAAGGCCATTTTTTCATCAATGTTTCTCCGCGCCCTTAGGATCGCCAGTCCGGAATACATCGATGCCGAATTGGAAAAAATCAACGGTATTGGAAGTGATCTGTGTTACCCATCTGCGTTTATGGAATCTTGTCTCAACAAGGCAAAACGAACTTTCTATCGTGTCAATAATAACACTCGTACTTTGTCAAAAAATATTTTAGTACTTCCATTTTTCCCGGGCTTTTTAGGCATTGCTAATGTACTTAAACTTTTGGATATTAATGTAGTATTTTCATATAACAATATTGTGAAAAATATCATAGTAAAAAATAGCCCTACCAATAATTCAGGCATTATCTATAAAATTGGGTGTAAACAATGTGATTCCTTTTACATAGGTCAGACGGGAAAGGATTTGCACACACGTATAAAACAGCATCAATATTCCGTTAGAACAGGACAGTTGTCCAGTGCTCTTTTTGTCCATTTGTCAGAGTTATCCCACTGTATTGATTGGAATAATGCTTCAGTTTTATTTCATTCTAGCAACATTGTCAATAGAAATATTCTTGAGTCTGCCATTATCCAACTTTCAAATAACTTCAACATAAGCAAAGGTCTTTTTCAACTCGATCCTGTTGTTTTGAATTCCTTCAAAACAAATTTAGATAAAAAGGGTAGGACGCTAAATCTTTGGTAAACTTGTATGCTACTTTATTAACTTTTAATCTTCATTTTATTTTTATATATATCGAAACTTGACTCTAAAAGGCAAAGTGTTAAAACCCGGGCAGATTTCCAGTATAAATTTGTATTTTTATAATTCATTTGATCTTGTGCTAAAAATCGATATTTTTCCTTACAAATCTGTATGCCTCTTTGTTAATCCTCTAATTTTTAATTTTTAATTTTTATTTTTACTTCTCCGTTTATTGCATATATATATATATATATATATATATATATATATATATATATATATATATATATGTATGTGTGTAGATATGTATGTATATATATATATATATATATATATATATATATATGTTTTGTGTATGTATGTTATTTATTATTTATTTTTTTTTTTTCTTTCTGTAACCTATATATAGGCCGTAACCTTTTATGTACTTCAGTGTTCCTGAGGATGTCATTAGACGAAAGCGCTTGAGCACCTTTTTGTGTTTCCTTTCCTTCGTGGTTTTATTCATCATAAATATTTTTCACGTGTTACTTTCGTGAAATAATTTTCATATAATGAACACCACGCGTTCCTTCGGCTTGCTGTTCCCTCTCTTGTCTCCGTTTGTGTCCGTGTTTTCTTCTACATTAATGAAGGGGCATGCAATTCGTATCCGACGAAAGTTTCTTACTAACTGTCTAGAGGAGCAAGTTCTTCCCAAATCCCTGCTTCCGATTCGCCTCAGACAAATTGACGACCATCCGTTCAACAACTTCAGCAGATTAATTTTAAAGAAACATATTGAAGTCACCAGACAAAATGAGTGGTCCGCCTTCAAAAATTTAAACATCGCCAAACATAATTTTGTAACCGTTATTCCCCAACCGTGGATCCAACCTTTGTTTGATGAAATTTACAACGAGTTGCGTCGGAGAACTACTTCACTTCGTAACATTTTGGATCGGAAAATTAAAAGTCTCATTCGAAATAGTCAGTGGAGTAAAAAAGCAAGCTCAAAGTGTGTTTTGAACCTTTCTTCGAAAAACATTAGTGACGATGCAAAAAGTGCCCTTGGATATGGTATGTCCTTTTTTATTGTTAAAAAACCTTCGGCTTTACAAATTTGTTACAGTCTCGCGTGTTTTGAAAAACAGTGTAATCTCTCAGTATTTGTTTAACATCGTTAAAGGCCTCGTTTATAGTGCGGTGAATGGTAATTACGAAGATAATTTCCTAAACGTTTTCGCGATGGCCTCTCACAATTAAAAAAGATGGGGAGCTCCATTTACTAAAGCAGACAAGGCTAACACCATAGTTATTATGGACAAAGTGGACTACATCGGAAAGATGAACGAGCTTCTCCAGGACCCCGCCACATACAGCAAACTAGGAAGAACCCGCAGGATGACGTCATCAAATCATTTAATAGTGGCTTGAAACGCATTCTCAAAGATCATAAGGACTTAATTCGCTTTTCATGTCCACTTCACCTTCTCTGCCCTACCTTTACGGTCTTATTAAAACCCACAAACCTGCAACCTATGCGCCCTATTATTAGCTCGGTGGGCTCTATTATTTATAAACTCTCCAATGGCTTGTCAAGTCTTGTCCCCATTCTCGGAACTTCTGATTCACATGTAAAAAATTCCATGGATCTTACTGAAAAATTGAATAATGCACGTACTGAAACTAACGATAGATTGATCAGTTTTGACGTTTGTTCATTGTTTACAAAAGTGCCGATTAATGATATGCTTGACTTTCTCTCCCAAGAATTACGTAAGTATGACCTGCCACTACCTTCACACATTGTTTTGGAACTTATTAAGCTTTGCATCAAAGACTGTAAATTCACTTTCAATAACGAGTATTATCAACAAGTGTTTGGGATGGCCATGGGCAACCCCTTATCGCCCCTCCTCTCCAATATTTATATGGAGTTTTTCGAAATTACTTACATTCCGAGAATCCTGGGGGTTGGCATTCCTTGGTTGCGGTACGTCGACGATATTTTGTGTATCTGGCCCATGAATCGTGACCTGGATAACTTCCTCCTTCAGTTAAATGATCAAGTCCCCTCCATTAAGTTTACTTTAGAAGTGGAACAAGACAATTCAATCCCATTTTTGGATGTGCGTGTACATAGGGAAAGCCCAGGTTTTAAGTTTAGTATCTATCGGAAAACAACAAACAATTTGTCCTACGTACACTTTTACTCGGGACATGACACCCCCACTAAGAAGGCCATTTTTTCATCAATGTTTCTCCGCGCCCTTAGGATCGCCAGTCCGGAATACATCGATGCCGAAATGGAAAAAATCAACGGTATTGGAAGTGATCTGTGTTACCCATCTGCGTTTATGGAATCTTGTCTCAACAAGGCAAAACGAACTTTCTATCGTGTCAATAATAACACTCGTACTTTGTCAAAAAATATTTTAGTACTTCCATTTTTCCCGGGCTTTTTAGGCATTGCTAATGTACTTAAACTTTTGGATATTAATGTAGTATTTTCATATAACAATATTGTGAAAAATATCATAGTAAAAAATAGCCCTACCAATAATTCAGGCATTATCTATAAAATTGGGTGTAAACAATGTGATTCCTTTTACATAGGTCAGACGGGAAAGGATTTGCACACACGTATAAAACAGCATCAATATTCCGTTAGAACAGGACAGTTGTCCAGTGCTCTTTTTGTCCATTTGTCAGAGTTATCCCACTGTATTGATTGGAATAATGCTTCAGTTTTATTTCATTCTAGCAACATTGTTAATAGAAATATTCTTGAGTCTGCCATTATCCAACTTTCAAATAACTTCAACATAAGCAAAGGTCTTTTTCAACTCGATCCTGTTGTTTTGAATTCCTTCAAAACAAATTTAGATAAAAAGGGTAGGACGCTAAAACTTTGGTAAACTTGTATGCTACTTTATTAACTTTTAATCTTCATTTTATTTTTATATATATCGAAACTTGACTCTAAAAGGCAAAGTGTTAAAACCCGGGCAGATTTCCAGTATAAATTTGTATTTTTATAATTCATTTGATCTTGTGCTAAAAATCGATATTTTTCCTTACAAATCTGTATGCCTCTTTGTTAATCCTCTAATTTTTAATTTTTAATTTTTATTTTTACTTCTCCGTTTATTGCATATATATATATATGTATGTATGTGTGTAGATATATATATATATATATATATATATATATATATATATATATATATATATATATGTTTGTGTGTATGTATGTTATTTATTTATTTATTTATTTTTATTTTTTCTTTCTGTAACCTATATATAGGCCGTAACCTTTTATGTACTTCAGTGCTCCTGAGGATGTCATAGACGAAAGCGCTTGAGCACCTTTTTGTTTCCTTTCCTTCGTGGTTTTATTCATCATAAATATTTTTCACGTGTTAGTTTCTTGAAATAATTTTCATATATATATATATATATATATATATTAGGGTGACAATAAAAATGGAAAGTTGGAGTTTTTTATTGGCCATTTGTTCAATGCTGCTACTACATGAGAAAACAATGTACTGTAAATATTAGGTCATTCAGATAATATTTAAGGGTGTCTCAAGTGAGGTAAATAATTCTCCTTATAACAAAAATTAATTATTCATTACCTAGTAAAAATAAATTCAGATTTTTTTTAATTAATGTAAATAAACGTTAGTTTTAGTTCATAAGGTTTAAGTGCAGGCGTACTCCAATCGTAATAAGTAAATAATATATTTACTAAATATATTCCAAGGTGTCTTTCATTCAATTGTAGACCACCCATTAATTCTTGCTTTTCCTCAAGCCATACCCCTTTTTCAATGTACCAGGCTGAGACTTCCTATGATCCTCAACAACCTGCAAGAGATGTTGGCGCTGTTCTTCATTCTTCGTAATCTTTGTATTGAAGGCCTGGATGAAGGCAATTCCCCTCTCTGCCATGTCATTGATGACTTTTAGTCCTTCAACTATAGTCAAACCAGTCTTGAAATCTTCGTCGTCCGGCCAGGTCTCTGGTTCCTTGGACAAGAAACCATCATTAATTTTTAGAAGTTCAAAGAGAAGCTTTGATCCTTTCGAGGCAAAGTCCGAGAGCTGCTTTGTTGAAATGGAAGAAACAGCAGGTATTGGGGCTCGCTTTGGAGGATCTTCAGCAGCTTTTTCGAGGATTGATCGAGCGATATTCTTTTTCGTCGTTGCATTGATACCTTTATCAAAGAGTGCGAGACCAATCAAGTACTCGCTGAGGTACCATAAGTGACGACCGAGGACACTAAGGCAGGATGCTGAGATCTTTTCATCGTGGTACTTTGCTAGGTCTTGAAGAAGCTTCAAATCGTTCGCGGGAGCAGATGAAGGACTGCTGGCCGTGAACCACGCGCTGACATATAACTCCAGGGCAAAAAATACAAATCGTTTTAAGCCAGACATTTCACGAGTTGTAAGTCTGAACTGATGGGAAAGCAGCAGGATTTTTAATGAATAAATTACTTTTGCCATCCAACGTGCTCGGTGAAGTGCTCCAGGTCGCCGAAACCTAAAGTTAGGTAAATTACCTCCAAGGATTGTAATCGACAACTCCAAGAATTCACGGTAATCATCCCTCGGCTGATGTTTTGTCAGATATAGATTCCAGCAAGCGATCAGTTCTTCTCGATTCTCATTCAGACTCGATGGAAGGTCTGACAGGGTCTTGTACTTATCTTGGCAAATTGTATTCCACGTCTCTTTGAAGCGGGAGAATAGGAGGATATCTGGACCAGATGATGGTCCCATGCATTCCATGTACGCCTTCTCAACGACAAGTTCTGTATATATATTTATATACTCGTATATATATTATCATAGGAAATCAAATTCAGTTCCAAATTTATATAATTTAAACATCAAACTATGCCAACAATTAATGAAACTTTTCTAGAACAATTTCCAATAATAATATAATCAATGTATCAAAATAAAAAATATTACCTTAGATATCTTAAAAGAATCGGGAGAGAACTTCTAAGCGTTGTTTTCAGTCAGGCAGTCGTATGCAAAATGAACTTGAAGCACCAAAAGCTGATCATCCAAAGATTGATACACATCATATTATTTAACGATTTATTTATGAAAATTTTAATTTAATGAAATAAATTAATCGATTTGCATAATCTATAGTATGAAATAAAGGAAACAATTCTATTAAATTATATAATACACTTGCATTCTCGAAACATTTTTGTTTTTGAAGCGTTGTCGAAACTCGTTCATTCTTGACATTTCTTCCGCGCGACAGTTTCATTCATGTGACTCGAGGCACCCCTAAATGCTTTCCGAATTCCATGAGATTTCGTCTACGGTGTTTCCTCATAGGGTGGCAGCATTGACAAATGGCCGGCAAATTTTTTTGAATTTCAAATTTTATCCCTATAAGAAGTTGTCACCCTAATATATATATATATATATATATATATATATAGTGGGCTACGTCGTGGCCAATGACGTAACACCGCTTCCCGGAGATCAGCGAAGTTAAGTGACATTGGGTCTGGGTAATAGTTGAACGGGAGACCGTCCTCCACGCTTAGATTATGTAGCGACCCGTGGTTCGGATCCCACGTAAAGCTGTAGGTCCCCTCCTTCATATGACCTTAGATGTTGCAAAGGAGGTTAAACAACCCCAATAAAAAAAAAATATGTATATATTTAGTGGTGGACCGGATGTCAGTTTTTCAACATCTGCGGATGCGGATATTTAATTTCAATATCCGCGGATGCGGATGAGGATATTTACTTAATATATCAATATAATATAGAATTATGAATATATGACATAATTTTCAAATTTCGTGATATTACTATTATGGCAGGCAATGCATAAGAATTAAAATTAATATTAATGTTTTCATTATGATAAAAATAATGTGTTACCAGGTATTTATATTTTGAGGTTTATATATTTGTTTGTTCATTAATAATTAATACTTTACATGAAATGTGCATGACTGGGCCTTATAAGCTACTTTATAAGCTAATTTAATTGTAAATTGCATAATTTATTAGAGGTAATATCCGCATAACATCCGCAGTCAGAAGTGCGGATACGGATGCGGATGTGGATGCTAAAAATGATGCGGATATCCGGTCCACCACTAATAATATATATATATATATATATTCGTATGTGTATATGTATATAAAGAAATTTAATCTTTAAAATGTCACATTATTCATGAGAATTAAACGTAAACTTACATTAATCCTCGTTTGGTTTTTATTACTATTTATACTATGAAGTTATTCTTTCGTTCTGCCAATACAGTTTTCCATTTCCTTCTCAATTTAAAATGAGAATGAATGTTGTTTGGCCGCTTCTTCATGAAGTGGTACCATAAGTAAATTCCACTTGTCGGGATACGTTGGACTGTTGGGTAGGTGTGGCCTAGTTTAGCGTTCCTCAACCTTTTATGTACTGCGGACCCCTTATCAAAATCTTGATATTTTTGGGGCCCCCTCCCCAAAAATTATCTTTAGCATTATGATTAAGTAGCATATAGACAAATTGAGGTATCCAGATTAATATAGTTTTTCAGTCTTGATTTATACTTCAAAGTCGGAGTAAAAATATAATAAAAATGCATAAAACGTACCCCTGTTCTGTTTACATAAAAAAAAAAGCATAAAAACAGGGAAGGGGCTCATTTGCGCCAAAAACTCACAGTTCATGAATTGAAAACATAAGAAGGTCGTAAAAAAAAAAATTTATAGAAACTTTAAAGTTTCAAGTAACCGAAAAAGTTATCGGTTAGAGGTCAAAATTAGCCACCACAAAAAAAGGGAAAAAAAATTGTGGTACTGAATATAATCTCGTCAACTCACGAACCCCTTAAACACAACTCACGACCCCCTAGGGGTCCGCGGAACCCCTGTTGAGAACCTCTGGCCTAGTGTATCCCAACTGCTGGAACGGATCATAAGTCACAGTGAGGATGAAAATGGTTTTTATTAATATTAAATAGATTTTTTTGTCCAAACTAAGTTTTAATAGAAAATGTATCTTAATTGGAAAAATACACGAAATAATTTTATGAAGGAGTTTTAAGCGCAATAACCGCAAGGGCTTGGGGGAAAGGTATGATCCAGTTCTCAGTTCTCCTACCTTGGTATTCTGAGCCCTGTTCAAACAGCAGCTGATTCGGGATATGAAGGATTACTTTTTACGTTGAAATTACTAGCATTTATTCGCAATTCCCGTAAATTACAGTATTTTAGCATCTTTTGTAAAACGTTTGTTTAAAATTAATCATTATTTGTATGGAATCTTGGAATCACGATCTTCGTTAAAGTAATTTTAATGTTTCAGATTAACAGATACTCTTATTTTCGGAGTATCAGGTTTGATGTTCGTCTTCATTTTTCTAAGAAACAGCAACTTTGCATTAGAACAGCGATGGTAAACGAAGTTGTTTTAGGGGGCACGGTTTACTAATTGGTAATTACTTTAATGATAATGTTTGTGAAAGCCATACTAGTTGTAGATGAGTAACCCGCAACTTTTCCGACTGTGGATTTGCGTGCTACCCAATTTACCGTCCGGTTAGATTTCAAATTATTTAACAGTAACGTGTAAGACCAAACTCAGAATTTTGATTCAGTAAAAATGCCGATGAATAGCAGAATAAATATAACTTTTAGACAAGGCTAAAAATTCAAGATTGCACATCACAGTCAACCTTCTCTACAGTCTTGATTAGGTAGTACGTGCATCTTCCTTCCTTCCGCAGAGCAAGAAAAATAGAACAGTACCACGATTTTACTACTCCATGACACTGAATATTAAAGGACACTGTCTCTAAGTTAACCCTTTTGCTAGCACGTATGTGAAATTTTGTTTAAATATGATTCTGGCGAGCTTAGAATCATTCTTTCTAACCGACAGTTGTTTCTGATGAAAGTAAGCGTTGAACCAAAGTGAACAAACATTTTCAAGGCATTTTAAGGAAATCCGGTGGTCTCTATCGAAATAAGAACCGGAGCCGATCATACACAATGACTCTAAACTTCTCTCTTAACTCCTTGCGGCACACACTCCAAAATTTTTATTATGTAACTCTATTATTTTATTATTTTAGTTTATTTTTATTTTATCTTTTTTTCATGCGATAATCTTGTTGCAATTTGACGGACGGAGAAGTTGTATATGTGATAGTTTTAGGATGAAGTTAGGACTGAAAATGTAGTTTTATTCTTAAACCACTTTGCCTGAAAGGGTTGAAACAGAACGGATGGAAAATTCAGGTTTAAGGCAGTCTTGATCTTCACTTTGAGTCTTCTAAAGACGGGTTTGTAATGAATTCAGACTCGGTGGTGTAGTAGTTAGCATTGCTGATTACGACTCCACCAGCCCCGGGTTCGGTTCCCGGTGACGGCACTCGGCGCGCAGCAAACCCAGCTGTTCATTCTTCCATACAATAAAATTCGTTGGTAGATAAATGGGTATCCTGGGAAGCCTAGTGGTTAAGATGCTGAGCTGCTGATCTGGAGGTCGTGAGATCGAGTCTGAGCGAGGTTTTTGTAATTTCTGACCGCCCATGGTGGATCGTGATTTGGTTTGCACGGTAAGCTGTAAGTCTAAGGTGGAGCAACATGCTTGACCTTCGTCAGAATGAACAATTCGGAGGAAGCAAAATCAAGGTTAACCAAAATGCAATTCTTCTCTTTCCTTTCCTCTCTTTTGGGAAAATCGAGACAGATGCTCCGTAATTACTTCTTAATTCTAAGTTACTCCGGTCCCCGCACTCACACATTCCATGACAGCCTTGTAGCAATTTCCCCAAAGAAGAAGTCTAAAAATTTTTAATTTAGACCATGCATGGAACAAGGAACTCTTCTGGGAAAATTAAATCCACTATAGTTTGAATAAGTAATGGTAAATGACAAATACTATAGTTTTTCTTTTTCATGATGTTAGCCCGACGTGGGCAACGGGTCACTCGCAAAAGAGGCCCCAAAATATAGCTTCCCTCACGAGCTATCTGCGAAGCAGATAGGATCCAGCTTTGGGACAGGATCTAGGGTTTACAGCTACACCTAGCTTACTATATTCAGAACCTCAACATGGATCCTATCTGCTTCGCAGATAGCTGGTGAGAGAAGCTATATTTTGGGGCTTCTTTGCGAGTGACCAGTTGCCCACGTCTGGCTAACATCATGAAAAAGAAAACTATAGTATGTGTCATTTACCACTACTTCTTCGGACTATGTGGATTTAATTTTCCCAGAAGAGTTCCTTGTTCCATGCACGGTCTGTGTGTAACATAAAAGATCTCAGGGAACCATTCTGAGTTCTATCCCATATATGAAAATGAAAATGAAAAGGTTTATTGGCAGACTACAGTCCATATGACAAATATTATTAATACAATGACAGTTCACATACTAAGGATAGAAATATATACAGTTGATTAGAAATAATACAGTAATGTCGTAGTAAAGTGGAGCTACAGACAGACGTTTTCGTACCAAGAATTGCATAGTTAGAGGATAAACGACAGGACTCATGGATTGCTTGGATAATAGGCCTGTAATTATTGCTGGACAGAATGTCTCCGTACTTATTTTTCACCAGGGGCAAAATATATACCCTCATGAGCAAGCATGGCTGATAAGAGCAATGATATATGCAGACATACTACGTCACTGGCATATTTTAAGTGCTCATTCGATAGGTCATCTACACCTGACGCAGAACCAGTCTTTAATTCTTTAATTAACCTCCTTACTTCAGGAACTGATATCAAAGTACTTCCCCTTGTCCCTCCCACAGGCGTTTCGCTACAATCTATCTTAAGATTATCCCTACTCACACTGTTAAGAACGTTAGAGTAGTGGTTTTTCCACAGCTTTGCAATTTCATCCTCCCCCGACACCCCATCGATTGTCGGAGGGAAGACACTTTTGACACCTGTTTGATTCTTAACAAATTTCCAAAATTTGTTATTATCGTTATTTATGCGAGCTTCGCAGGCTTTTGGTGCTCGAATAGACTCTTCTTCCAGTTTACATCGCCCTATGGCCCCTTTATACTAACCCCTACTTTTACACATATTCATGTATACTGGTCCTAATCTGGGTCTACCATGAAAGCACTACAAATCGTAGGCATCTTTCGATTCCATATATATATATATATATTCAATATTAAAACAAAGTATGTTATTTTGATGATTTTATCGTAATCTCTTAATGATTTTATGATGATCTTGGGTACTTGGGTTCTTCGTTGACGATCCTACGTTGCATTCAGATATCACCTAACGCGTTAGTGTCTTATTTATTAAATTTAATTTTATAGAAGTGCTGAAAGGATAGGGACTACATTTCTTTATCTTAAATGTAATTTATTCTGTAACTTGCACGGAGTAACGCAATTATTAAGTATTGAAAATATTTATGAAGAAAGGTGAAGAGGGAGCGAGCATATCTTTTCATCTATCGTGAATAATTAAGTTTTGGGCGAAATCCCTCCCCCTAATTCTTAATGCGTAACTCGCATCCCTCCGCCCTCATTTATTTAAGTATAAGGGGTAAAACGGGACTACGATCTTTGTGGGGCAACGAGGTTGATATTCAGTTTATAAACATGTTTTATGGAAAATCCCAGAATAATGATAATTATACTTACCACTAATTGGTTTTTCTCGCAACGTTATATAGGGTGTTCGAAAAAGAACGCAACCCATTGGAGAATACGTATATCATTGTAACCTATCTTTTCCATTTTGGGTTGCGTTTCTTTTTGAACACTCTATATAGCAAATCCTACGTGTCTAAAAACAGTAAAAAAAAAAATTATCATGTTAAATAAATAATTTGCTCAAAGAATTGCTAATAATAAACTAATAAATAAATTGAATTGCATCCATTGATGAGAATTAAATCTCTTAAATTAATTCATTTTAAATTAACTCATCCTAAAAGTAAATGAATCAAAAAGAAAAGTACAAAGATTCGAAAGTAAAAACATAGTTTAAGAATAAAAATAACATTAATTGAAGAATTCATTCAATACTTTAAATATTATTCATTCAAAAAATATTAATTCAAAAGTAAAAATCATTATTATTAAATATAAGAAAATTCAGAATAATTTAGAGTAGTTGACCATTTAACTCCGAGATATTTTGTGACGTTAAGTTATGAATGCGTGTATTTGAAACGCTACCAAATTTGTATCGGTGATCCTGAAAGGGGTAACACTTTGACTGCCATGTTCGTCACGTGTGTCCAAAGTTGCTGTGTAGTAGCAAGCCGCGTTGGTCTCGTGTATCCAACACGAATGTTTTTATATGTAAAGACTATGTTCCTCGTGGCGTGCAGTTAAAACGTTACAGCTCCGCATCTGACCTACCAATCATGTTCTCTGAAGCTTTTCGTATGCGGTTATGCTTATTGGTCACATGGGACCAACATTGCCCCCTATGACTTTATTATATGTATTTGTAAGAAAAAATGACTAAGTAAAAAGGGTTGTTATTTAAGATTATTTTATTTTTATTTGATTTATTTTATATGCACAAAGCAAATAGAAAAACGTTCCTCATACGCGATAAATGAAAAGTATGATTTTTCACTTGTAATGACACTCTTCAAAGGATTTTGCGACGAAGGAATGAATTTCCAACGTGGCCTAAAATTATTACTTGTAGGCCGTGTAGGACACGCGCATTTAACATAAGAAAAATGGAGAAATTATCACAACGTTCTAAAATGCAAAATTTATCAAATAAAAATACCCCAAAATACAAATATAAAAAAAGATCTTGATTTGAAAATTCGGCATCATAAATAAAACGTATGAAATATACGCGACAGTCAAAGTGTTAATTATGTATTTAAAAATTTTAAAAATTCAAAATAATTAAATTATATCAATGTAAAATATTTAAGTGATATTTTTCGCCGATAAAATATTAAAGTGATTTACTGTAAGTCATATTAAAGCGATTAATTTAATCGTATGTTATTAAAAGTAGCGGTGAAATAAAGGGTAAAAAGTGTTCATACATTTCATTTATTTTCTATCTAATTTAAATACTGAAATACTGTTATTGTTATTATTAAGAAAATACTTTTAATATTATTATTATTAAAATACTTTTAATATTATTATCATTAAAATACTTCTAATGTTATTATTATTATTATTATTATTATTAAATATATAAACGTCAGCTCAGAGTCGTTAAAGGATATCTCATTTCTGGCGAAGAACGTACGTGTTTAGTTCATATTTATTTTTATATACATATTCAAATATATATATATATATATATATATATAATATATAGTACAGGGCGTCCCAAAAAAATGTATACACACTTTAAATAATTATAAAGGCAGTGTTTATTAAAAACACATTTCATTTTCAAAATGTAATAGAATCTACAGACATTATTTAATTGTTTTGTCAACGCCTGCTTTCAAACTGACGTCCGTTCTGGTCCAGGCACTGCTGATAACGCGAAGCAATGGAATCGCAAACATCACGAAACATTTCGTTTGGTATTTGTGTGCATTCTCGTTCAATGGCTGCTCTCAATTCAGCGACTGTTGAAGGTTTTATAGCGTAGACTTTGTCTTTTAAGTATCCCCATAAAAAAAAGTCTAGTGGTGTGAGGTCTGGTGAACGCGGAGGGTATTCTACGAAACCCCTTCGTCCAATCCACATCCACATCGTGCCAAGTACCACTCGCAATACTCCACTCTTCGGTCCGGATCATCTTCATTAATAGCATGGACTAATCTTGGAATGTAACTTTTCCATTCACAGCGCTTCAAAATGCGTTGGACAGACGATTCTGAAATTCCTACCTCACGACTCGCTTGCCGCACAGATTTTCTTGGACTTTGGTGATACGTTTCCAGTACTCTTTCTTGCTTTGTGGGGCTTGTCGATGTCCGTGGTCTTCCGGAACGCTTCTTGTGGACATTCTGAACAGTTCCATCGGCTTCAAACTTATCTCAATTCGAGTGATGGTAAGTCGCGTTGGTGGATCTGTTTGAAACTCCCTCCTAAACTGTCTTTGCACTTCAACTGCGTTTTCACACTTCCAGTAGCATTTTAGAATGAATTTCCTTTGTTCAAAGCTTAGTCTGACTGCCATTATTAATTCTAATGGGTTTAACTTGGAAAGAAAGAAACATCAATTGAGCTATCAGCTGTTAAAGTGTGTATACATTTTTTTGGGACGCCCTGTATATATATATATATATATATATATATATATATATATATATATATATATTAATTTGTAAATTAATAGTTTATATAAAATATAGGTAATAATTTTAGTTCGAAGTTTGAATTTTTCTTTCGTGCACTTTTTTTTTCCAATAATTAATTTTTGGGTTAATTGCATCTCGTTTCTCAGTTGTCCATTCGATTTTACAGAGCACGGTCCACTCTTCTTTCTTCTTTGCTAATTCCACAAATGCTTTTACGTCCTTATTAAGTATTGACACACGGATGGAGTATACAAACGGAAAGGTGTACAGCAGCATTCATTCCAGAATTTTGTAAAGTCGTGCTTGAACCTGCGGAAAAGTGAACAGTTCGGCAATAAAGAGCTCAAAACAAAACAAAATAAATAAAAAAAATTAAATTTCCTATTATTTATTATCTATTTTACTATTTATATTTATTCTACATCACCAATTCCAGTAAAAAATTCTCAATCTTACCTTCCCACGAAATCTATCATTAAATTTTAAAATTTAAATTATTTTAGTTTAAAATGGTCAAATTTTATTTAAAATTTTTATTTTAATTAATTGTAAAAAGATTTTATAAAGATAAAGCAGAAAAGAAATGAGAGCTGCAAAAAACGGTTCGCAAAACAGTAATACGATTGTTAATAAGCTCATCTTGAAATTAATTTATATTCATATCGTATATAATTATTAATGATAATCAAGAATAATAGTTAATAGTAATGAATAATTGGATTTTCCACTTTCTGGCAAATAAGTTTTACAGTTACAACGCAAGTAGTATGATGGCAAATTGGTAGAGGAATTTGGGGTGCTTTGAAACCTGCCCCTGGAGGGCCCCGTCAGGCCTTCGCCTCTGTTATAAGGGACCTACCTTCCTTAAGTTCCTCACCCATTTATGGGACCTCACCGTCCTTAATGAATGGCATTTGCCACTTGATGGACCCTTGCGGGGCCCCCTCCTTTTGGGGGAAAAAATTTAAAACGTTTTTAAAAATTTTAAAAATTAAAAAAAATTGAAAACGGTTCATCCTCGCTTTCCTTCAAGAGACAAAAAATTCCTCCTGTGGGGTTCTTTTATGGTTTTTTATGAGACAAAAATAAAAACAGCCAAAAACAAACAAAAACAGACAAAAACAAACAAACGAACATTCGAGTACTTTTGTTCCGGCGCGTTCCGTCGTGTTCGTAAGGACCCGCAAGTTTTATCTTTCTGGAAGCGTTCGTGCAGAAAATCCATTTCTGGAGCACCCGACTTCTGATATATATATATATATATATATATATATATATATATATATGTGTGTGTGTGTGTGTGTATATATATATATACTAATAAATGTAACCAACATATATATTTTGTATATAAGAACTGTAGTGTAGGGCAAATAACAAAGACTTCTTTAAAGCCATCCGTGATCTCATCGTTTCGGCTTAATATATTAATAACGATACCACACAAAATAAAATTAGAATAAATACAGTTAACTCATAAACAAATTTTGCTTTGTTCTAATATTTGTATTACGAAATAGATCCAGAAACTATTAACTAAATTAATTTTAATTTCATTTATCTAATCTAAGAGGGGGCTAATAATATATTTTAATCCATTCGTATAGTAACGTGGTAACAGACATCATGAACAGCAAATATTATCATTATTATCATAGTTAATTATTTATATATATATATCATCCCTTTAAAAAAAGATTAGAATGAACATGCGAATACATGCAATTAATATTTCATAAATTCAATTATTGACACGTCATTCTTTATAGCCATATAGTTCAGCCAGTTAGCCTATAACTGCTGTTCTAAGCTATATATATATATATATATATATATATATATATATATATATATACAAAGCTGGGCACTTGCGGTTTTTTTTTGCGGTACTGCGGTACTGCGGTACTACCGCACTACCAAACCGGTACCGCATAACGCAGTACCGCAAAAAATGCGGTAGCGGTACTGCTGTACTTTCAGCGATCCTTTGCGGTACTGCGTTATGCGGTACCGGTTTGGTAGTGCGGTAGTACCGCAGTACCGCAGTACCTCAAAAAAAAACCGCAAGTGCCCAGCTTTGTATATATATATATATATATATATATATATGTAAGATAACTTTAAAGATATGCTAGCATCAACTCACCCATTCATCTCACTAGCTACATCAAGTTGTGTAACGCGACTGTAAAACTGAAGCAGCAAATCTGATTTCCTCCTCTAAACATCCACTTAAACATTATTGCTAATATTGATTTATTTATTATTATTATATATATATGTGTGGTGTGTGTGTACACATGTTAAGAGTATTTAAATTAAACATTTGATTTTCTTCAAAATCTAATGATTTTCTTCAGTTGGCAACTCAGTTTTTTAACATAGCATCACCCGAATATTATCCTGTTTAATGCGCCTATTTCAATTCCTATAGCCCTATTAAATTTACCAATATCATCATACCATTAGCAATATATAATACACACACTTTTCTTTTTCCTTGTGGGTTTGCAGCACACACACACACACACACAAATATATGCAGGGTGTCCCGTAAGTCTAGAACCATAGGGCAAAATTATAAAAACGGCAATAAAAACGCCGAAGAGACTTTTGGGGACTGTTTGTGAAATGAGCGAGGATGGTAGCGGCTGTGTCATCGTCGGTGGATGTCCTCGGAGGTCCACCGCGTGGTTTTTCTCCTGTGGATCCCGTTTCCATGAACTTTGCTACAAGTTTGTCGATACAGCTGTCTGTTATCGGAGTGCGGTCCGGATGCAATATGTTAAATTCCTCAGCGACCTCCCTCTGACTCCGATTTCCTACGAGCAGAATTACCTGGATACGTTCTTCCTTACTCAAATACATCATGGGCACTTGCATAAACGGAAAAACATGAATTACTTATTTTACCCTATGGTTCCAGACTTATGGGACACCCTGTGTGTGTGTGTGTGTGTGTGTGTGTGTATATATATATATAATATATATATATATATAAGCAGATAAGGAGGTTTGTCTCAAAAAACAACTTTCTTAATATTTCCAATTAATAAAAAACGACTAGTGAGTTTTATAGGGCATAACTCTAGTATTTAACCTCGTAG
Organism: Bathynomus jamesi; assembly: GCA_023014485.1. Taxonomy (NCBI): domain Eukaryota; kingdom Metazoa; phylum Arthropoda; class Malacostraca; order Isopoda; family Cirolanidae; genus Bathynomus; species Bathynomus jamesi. The sequence goes on along the minus strand of JAJOZX010003531.1, from coordinate 111,134 downwards.
CAAAGAATGTTGACTAAAAAATATCGCCCAGTCTTTCATGGAGCAATACCACTAAATTGAATACGTATCTTCAATAATAATTCCAGCAAAGATCTTTCACTACACGGTCGCTTCCCATTATTTAATCAAATCTGAGAGTTGTATACTCTGCAAATTCTGATCGCAACAAGCCGGGCGAACTCGGAACTTCTTTGAAAGCAGTCCTAAATCCACTGTTCTAAATACATGTATTCTGTGATATATATATATATATATACAGTATATATGACTTCTTACTTATGTCTGTGCTTGATTTCTACCCATTCTTCAACAGAATGTATACCATTTATCTGTTGCAAGTTAGAAGTTGGGGGTAGGAGGAAACTGTATTATTATTATTATTATTAGTAGTAGTAGTAGTAGTAGTAGTAGTTTAAAACTTATCTTCATTTCTACATATCTGTCTGGGTAAGCATTCACTACACCAATGTTGGTATATATGATAATATATCTGAAACACCCAAATGTACCCAACGGTTGTCTGATGTATAAGCATACAAACATGATTACTCCTTGATAAACACCAAAGTAGTTCGTACAACGTGTACAGGCTTACAAATATTAACCAACAACGATATTACCATCATTACGACTAAATTACACTAAAACAATCAGCGTATCAAATGAAAATTTTCACTTAAAACATATTATTAACTATCATGCAATAACCTCATTTTATCTATGTACCTGACCCAGGGCCGTAACTAGGGTTTAGAAATTAGTGAGGTCCAGATTTTTTTCGAGCGCGGCGGGACGAGCAAAATTCAGACCAAAATGACATCTACAAACACAACCCAAGCTATACACTAAACACAAAACACAAAACGCTCGACGCTCCCTCTTTTCAAAAGAAAAGCGGTAATATGCGTTTCATACACGGAGAACGGTTCAGTCTCTTTTTTTTTTTTAGGAAATAATTACCGAGGTCCGGACCTCGGTGACCTCATAGGTAGTTACGGCCATGAGTCCTGACCATCGATAAACTGTTAGATAGGTAAACAGCCAGACGTTATAGCTATTTAGGGCATGATTCTGATAAATCATTTAATCATTGTTTCGAATTTAATACTTAATTAATCAAAATATATTTTTAGAAAGTGGTGGGAAATGATTAATTTTCATCATAATTTCAGCATCATTTTACCTTAAATTTTGTAATGTATCATTTGAATTTGGTACCTTTTTGCATATACCGCGTGTTTCAGGAGGAAAGGTCAATACTTCGGGAGGTGATAGTATCTGTCATTGTGAGAAAAAAGTTCATATGAACATGTGTCTAATTCTGAATGGTTACGGAGATAGAGCTGTTTGAATCTACAAATACAAAAGCATTGTTAATGGTAATCAAGAAAGAGAAACCAATTACTGTTTCTAACATTTAATGTTTAAACATTGGCATTTTGAATGGTATCAGATACAGAAATGACAAATTTGTTACAGTTTACAATACGTTTTCGAAAATCCCACCGTCAACCTCAAAGCACTTTGCAACTCGTGTGCGAAGATCGCATGTTGTTCGTCTGAGTTGATCTTGACGTTCCTTTATGCGGGCAGCAGCATCCAAAATGCGCGCGAGCAATTCGTCTCGTGTATCCACCTTTCTTTTGTAAACTTGACTTTTCATCCACCCCCACAAACAATAATCTAACGGAGAGAGGTCTGGAGACCTTAGTGGCCATTGAATGGGACCACCGCGGCCAATCCATCGACCTGGGAAAGTTTGATTTAGGTATTGCATCACCAGACGGGTAGAATGTGGAGGAGCTCCGTCATGCTGAAAGTACATACCAGCGCGTGTAGCCAAAGGAACATCCTCCAATAGTCCTGCCAATTCATTTTGCAGAAATTCTAGGTAACTTTGTCCTGTAAGACGATTCTCTAAAGTAACAGGGCCAATCAGCTGATCATCGATGATACCGCACCACACATTGGCAGAGAAGCGATGTTGAAAATTTGTTTCCACAGTGGCATTTGGATTTTTGTCTGACCACCGATGAGAGTTACGAGTGTTGTTGATACCGTCACGGTTGAAAGTAGCTTCATCGGTGAACAGTATTAATCGAAGCAATCGGCGATTAGCATTTATCCAATGACAAAATTCCAGTCGCATGGCAGCGTCTCCTGGTTGAAGGTGTACACGCTGTACATGATATGAATGCAAGTCTTCCTCACGTAATGTTCGCCATACCTTGTGTGTGGTACATCGAGACGTGTAGAAATTCTTCGTGAGCTAGTAGTAGGACTACGTTCTACCAACTGAAGAATGTTTTCCACTTCATCCACATCTTGTTGACCTTCACGTTCAGATGAAACATGAGCGCTGGGAAGTGTACCAATCTCACGCAATGTGTTGAAAACCCTGGTAAACACTCTTCGATCCGGAATTCTGCGGTTCGGAAACCCTCGACGGTACTCTGCAACAGTAGCTGTTGCACTTCCATCGCAAAAACCGTAGACATACACCATATCTGCATATTCGGTATGTGTGAAGGTGTGTGGCATTCTTAACACTGCTTCAAACACCAAACACTGTCACTCACAACAGTCAGCTGTCGATTAGCTTATGTTACATGGTTACATTGCAGCTTACATGGTTCAAGGTTATATGGGAGGGAAGGGGGAGGAAGAGCTGAGGGGCATCAGATTCATACAGCTCTATCTCCGTAACCATTCAGAATTAGACACATGTTCATATGAACTTTTTTCTCACAATGACCGATACTATCACCTCCCGAAAAATTGACCTTTCCTCCTGAAACACCCTGTATAAACTGTCTAATCCGCCCATGCCTGATTTCTTGAACTATAAAACAGACTTTTCAGAAGCATTTAATTTTTAATAATTTTTAATCAGTTAATCATTGATTAATTATAAATTTCTTCATTCATCACTTTTTCCTAAAAATTATTAATTATCCATGCCCTACTATACACACAATCAAATTGGAATGCTGAGTGGATAAAAATTCAGATTTCGGAAATGAAAAATCTGATCATCATGTGAGGTGTCTGGGAGTTCAGAATCCTGTGAGCCTACACATTTGTATATATGAAATTAGGTCTGAAGGCGCTTAACTTTAATTGGCAGCTCTTTTTCTTTCACATAAGTTTTACATGATGTCAAATTTCTGGTTATGGAGAAACGAACCCATTAAAAATTTATCTTTCTTCGTCTTTGTGTCTCATCTGGTACTTTTCTTTCCTGCTGGAAGTTCGCTTTCATTCAACCTGTTGGAAAGAAGGAGACCGGTCTCAACCCTCCAACGAATGACCAAATACTTTGATTTCTTGCCCTTCCAAATTTTTTAATCTATCCTTAATTAATAGGAAGATTCTAAAACACCTTTCTTCTCACAACCTTCTTTCAGATCGGCAGTATGGAATCCACAAGGTACGCACTACTGGTGATCTTCTTGCATATCTCTGACTGTTGGTCATTCTCCTTTCGGGGTTTCGGCGAAACTTTCGCTATTGCGTTAGACATATCAAGTGCTATTGATAGATTCTAGCACAAATCTTTAATTGTCAAAATGTCCTTCCCACGGTTTCTACCCTTCTATCTGTACCTTTATTTCTAATTTCCTTTCTGGCCGAACTATAGCTGCAGTCGTAGATGGCTACTGTTCCTCTCCTAAATCTATTCACAGAGGTGTTTCTCAGAGTTCTGCCCGCTCAACCACTCTATCCCTTTTACTTATTATTGAACTTTTAATTCATAATTCCTGTCCTATTCGCTCCTACACTACAAAAGCCATCCTGTAATAAAAAAGTTTACAAAAAGGTATTTATATATTTCTACCAAAGTGGAGGGCTTGGTAGTTCAAACTGATTCACTTCTTTCAACAAAAAATATTACACCCTTTTACCAAAACCCATACCCGTAGCCACGTTGAGGCAGACGAGGCGGCCGCCTCGTCTGGAACTGGCCTTCAGCCATCAGTCAAGTAGCAAATGATAAGAACTGGTTTCTGGCCATATCAATAATGCATTCAAACCATAAATAACATGAATAAAAACATAGCATAGCAACATTTAAGTGAAGTTATTATTGTCCAATTCACTTTCAGTTACCATACGCTCAAAGTGCATGATTCTGTGCTAGGATTAAAAAATCTTCTGAAGGAGCATGGCCCCCGGACCCCCAAGTGGGGCTATTTTCGCCTTGTCTGTTTTTAAGCTCTGGCTACGGCCTTGAAACCTTTTAACATACACATATATATATATATATTATTGCAATCATCAAATTTTCAAGTCTAAGCTAAAAGAAACAACTCTAACCCTAATGTACACAAAGTTAATATTTTTATTTTTCCCTCTAAATTAATGGCTTTTCGCAAATCACATAATAAATTATGGTGTCTTTACATTTTCTCAGTCGCTCCGTCGGCTTAACATTATCAAATACTTTATCATTACAGGCTTTTATAATTAAGAGTGCAAAACATCTCTTTACTAGACACATATGCAGGCTAATGAGTACTTTAATTGTGCAAAGCTCCATCTACTTACAAGGTTTCTCCTAAAAAATGAATGACATCAGCTACCCTTAGTGAAATCGTACATTACACATGGCGTAACAAGTGAGCGCCTAATCATACCTGTACTGAAACATGTCAACTACACATCGACCAAACATTCCTATTATACAAGTAGCCCAAAAGGTACCTTACTGCTTATAAATCTTGGATTTCTAAATAATTGACAATGAAGATCCTTAAATTTTCAACCTCTTTTTTCCAGCTCAAATACGCACGAGACTACTAAACGAGCGCTCACTACAGGTAATGGTGGAAGGCCTCACTATAATTAACTTTGCTTATATAGTCACAATGGAGATAAGAGATTACTAGCCAGGTGTCAGTGATTGCATGTATGTAACTACATTATGTAGGATTAACTGCTCATGGGTACCCGTGAAAACAAAGTTGGTAGTGAAAGCTGCTAAATGTGTATGCAGTATTGCAGGAAGTCTGATACCTAGAATGAGGTTACACTCTCTAATTCTACTGTGAACGTCCATCCTTTTGCATCCTTGAGAAACAACTCTTTACACTGGACATACGTTTTGTAGTCTGCTCGGTCAAACCTGGAAGTTATGGGCATTATAATGAGATCCAGAGCTTCATAATCTAACTTTCTGTAAAGATCTTCAGGAGTTTGGTGGCCTTCTGATGGGACACAACCCTCTTTTAGCCTAGCTGGAACTCTTCTAAATCGAGGAAGTGAAGGTACATCTACCTGGCAGGAAGCACCTAGTGGCAGTACTTTCTTCCTGAAAAGGTTAGACCCTTCATCATTGCACATATTTCAAAGAGTTTTAACAATCATACCAGCAATAGTCTATATATATATATATATATATATATATATATATATATATAATATATATATATATATATATATATATATACAGAGTTGATTTAACTATTCTCTGAACAAATTACGTCGAGTTGTATATTTAGTATATAGATAAATATACAATATACAAATAAAAACACCAGACACACAAACACACGTACCTTATCAGTCTAGCGATTAAATTGACAATAAATTTGAATTCAGCAAACATTCTATGATAAAGATCACTAGCTCAGCCCACACAACCGTAGAACAAATGAAAGTATGTATTTCTTAAAAAGATTAACCAATAAAATAGCGGAGCCCAGGAACAAATCCTATGGCTTAGTTGAATATTGGTCAGTCCAAAGTCTGGCTGGGCTGACCGCCTCCGAAGATCTTGTTATAGTTGACCGTCCTCTGTTGACAGTAGCTTAATAATGAAATACTTCTAGGGTTCATTTCAACATAGCACCTGATAAATCATTTACACAGAACTAAAACACAAATTCTCTCTCTCTCTCTCTCTATGCACACACACACACACACACACACACACACACACACACACATATATATATATAGTGTTGGAGTAGCGGCAGCACTGATGCTTTTGAGGAAATGTAGCGTAAGCACTAAAACCCTACATTTTAGCTGAATTCCAGCCGCAACTCGTTACTCGCTACTTTTAAAGTGAATAAAAACATTTTTGTTCTTATCGTTTACAAGGTAATAATATTACTATAAATAAAACAATGAAAAAATTAGATTTGGGTCACTAACAACGACGTAGGAGTGATTCGAAGCCTACCTATGTTATCAGCTGGAACGGGCTATATTTAGTTTGATCAGCAGAGAGGACCTGATGCGATCGCATACATGAAGTCAAACTTATTTTATTTTATTGTAAATAAATAATGTGTATTTAACCGTTTTTATTATTTTTACTAGGGTGTGGTCAAAAAGCATCATGAAATAATCCAGTTCTACTCGTAGCACTTATTCCTACATTATTAGCAATTAAATAAAAGAATTGTGAATTGAACCAGTCCAATTTTTCACTCTCTCACCACTCACAACTATAGAAAATGTAACGAGATATTAGTTTCTGCCTCTCGTCTGCTTTATTCATATCTTATTGTTCTATACAGTATACACCTTTTTTGGATCATATGTAGAATTCGGACCCCAGGTAACCCTAATGAAGAATACAGACCCCAACTTTCCCCTAATGTAGAATCCAGACCCCAACTTTCCCCTAATGTAGAATCCAGACCCCAACTTTACCCTAATGTATAGATTATAGAAGCCAGACCCCAAACGAATCGTATAAGGACATCAATAAACAATTTAAAGGTTCATAGAAAATTTTATTATTATTATCACAAATAAAAACCATTAAAATCACACAATTGTAAAATCTTATATCAAATGTAGAATTCGGACCCCAGCCTTCTTTAATTAGCTTTATAAGGCTAACTAATGAAAATATCACAACCTAACCTAACCAATCGTTAGGTTAACTGTACGCCCTTGACGATTGGTTAGGTTAGGTCATGATATTTTCGTATGCTGGGGTCCGAATTGTACATTTGATCCAATCTTATTAAGTGAAAGTTTAATTAAAAGGATATTGTGAAAAAATAGTATCACAAAATTGGAAAAACGTATTGTTTATGTGTCTTTCATGCCACATAAATTCGTCTAAGTATGAATTTAAGTGTGATCTCCTACATCCATGCATTGATTTAAAACTGACTCGAATAGTTAAAGCGTAGCTTAAACATGGCCTCGGATGTTAAGGCAAATGTAGAAACTCAAATAGTTAAAGAGTAGCTTCAACAAGCCAAATGGAGAATACAGACCCCAACCTTCCGCTAATGTAGAATTCGGACCCCAACCTTGGTAGGGGTCCGAATTCTACATATGATCCCCTTTTTTCCCTCACACAGCTGCTCAGTAACTGAAAGGAACAACTTAGCTACTGAATTTGTGGTTTATAGATATATACATTGAACCTATTTACTAATACTTGCACAAATTATACATACGTATCGGGGAATTTTTACTCCAATTTTAATTGCTTTTCAAAAGCAGTGGTACACCAATACATTTCGGTATAAGTAGCGGTAGCGGTTGCACAGCTGTTTTCAGGAGATAACGCTCACAATACTGTGTGTGTGTGTGTATATATATATATATATATATATATATATATATATATATATATATATATATATATATATATTCTAGTGCATATATATATATATATGAAAATGAAAATGAAAATGAAAAAGTTTATTGGCAGACTATAGTCCATATGACAAATATTATTAATACAATGACAGTTCATATACTAAGGATAGAAATATATACACTTGATTAGAAATAATACTGCAATGTCGAAGTTAAGTGGAACTGCAGACAGACGTTTTCGTACCAAGAAGTCCATAGCTTAGAGGATAAATGGCAGGACTCATGGATAGCTTGGATAATCGGGTTGGTTGATTTTTTAATTCTTTGCATTAGACTGTGTTGAGCACGTCTTGTTTCCTCCGGGAAGCTCGGGACATTCCGAGTAGCAAACATTTGCGAAGCTGAGCATCTCGGGGGTAATTTATGTAAGAGTCTAAAAGACCTGTTGTACAGCAAATTTAGGGTTCTGCCAGAACCTCTTTTATAATTCACCCACAGTTGCTGTCCGTATATATTACTGCAGAAAGTACGAAAGAGAGTGTCTTTAGCTTCACTTGTACAGAATCGAAAGTTCCTTATGGTCATATTCGCTTTAGCACACAGGCTTCGAGATTGTTTTCTAATATCCGAGTCATCACTCAAGGAGCTGGTAATAGTTTGACCCAAATACTTAAACTCTTGTACTTCCTCAATTACTTCACCATTCATTTTAAACCTTATATCAGCTGGCTGATTACAGCTTTTAGGATGAAATTGCATAACCTTAGTTTTTGTAACATTAAAAAGAATATCATGTTTCTGCGAATACACTTCGCAGACGTTTAGTAGCCGATCCAGACCTTTAACAGAGGGACTTATTAACACCATATCATCGGCATAAACTAAGTTATTTATCCTTGTGTTATCTATACAACATCCCACTGTTGCCTCATTAAGTGAAGCAATTAATCCGTCAATATACACATTAAACACCATAGGGGAGAGCAAGGAGCCTTGTCTCACCCAGCAATAGGAGCCAAAACACTCAGATAGTACATTGCCCCACCGAACAGTGAAAGATTGGTGGGAATACCAAAATTTCAATAAATTTAATATGTACATGGGAACCTTCCTGTCTTCTAGTTTTGCAAAAAAATGTTGTGATTCACCTTATCATATACCTTACTTATATCTAGGAAACAGCTATAAATAGTTGAATTACTGTCAATGTATTTAGATATTGTTTCTTTAAGTATATAGATACATAGGTATGTTGAGTGGGACCTTTTAAAGCCAAACTGATTAGATATCCATAGGAAATCATTTAATCGGAGTAACAAGAGTTTTTCTAGTAGTTTCGAGAAGCAGGAAGCGATAGCAATAGGCCTGTAATTATTGCTGGACAGAATGTCTCCGTACTTATTTTTGACCAGGGGCAAGATATATACCCTCATGAACTCTGCAGGGATATAGCTATGAGCAAGCATGGCTGATAGGAGCAATGATATATGCAGACATACTACGTCATTGGCATATTTTAAGTGCTCATTCGATAAGTCATACCCCTGACGAAGAACCAGTCTTTAACTCTTTAATTAACCTCTTTGCTTCAGAAAATATCAAAGTATTTTCCCTTGTCCCTCTGACAATCGTTTCGCTGCAATCTATCTTAAGATTACCCCTACTCACACTGTTAAGAATGTTAGAATAGTGGTTTTTCCACAGCTTTGCAATTTCATCCTCCCCTGACACCCCCATCGATTGTCGGAGGGAAGACATTTTTGACACCCGTTTGATTCTTAACAAATTTCCAAAATTTGTTATTATCGTTATTTACGCGAGCTTCACAGGCTTTTGATGCTCGAATAGACTGTTCTTCCTGTTTACTTCGCCTTATGGCCGCCTTATACTGACCCCGACTTCTACACATATTCATGTATACTGGTCCTAATCTGGGTCTACCATGAAAGCACCACAAATCATAGGCGTCTTTCGATTCTCTCTTCAGGAGAGCAATAAAATCATTCCAGCCAGGAATAATCTTCGTGTGATAGTTGTAAGATTTATTTAGGGGGCTTCCTGCTTCTCTTAACGGGGATATTATCTTACTATAATATCTATCTATGAGTTTACAGTTTACAGTTTATATATATATATATATATATAATCTTTAGGTTACTTTAGATGAGTTCGAACGATGGTTCAGGATCGACCTACGGCATCCCGCCTCATTTGCAGAATTTGGCTTTTCGGAATTAAACTGACGCAGTAATAGACCACTACAACTATTTAAGAGAGACGAGTTGCACTATCCTAACCTAACCTAAATTAATCTAACCTAACCTAAATTATAATATGCATCCTTTCAGGGTATTGTTCGAGATAGAAGACGTTTTGTCACAAACAGAAATTTTCTTTTAATACATAATAGCAATGACAGAAGTGCAATGCTTCTTAAAATTTTAACAGGATGTAAATTATTTATGTATGTCTTTATATTAACAAAATATTTTAATTAAAACTAAACCATTAAAGTTATAATAATTCCTATTTCGTTCCTAATTTTTACGATTCCAATTTCTTACACACATACACACACACACACACATACTGTGTATATGTATGTGTATATATATATATATATATGTATATATGTATATGTGTGTGTGTGTATATATATATAGATATATATATATATATATATAATATATATATATATGTTCTTAGCCTCTCTAATGATGAAAGAAGAGGAAATTTCACTAACATAAAATCCATAAATATTTTTCGGCATTTATTCTCCCCCCTCCCCCAATTTCTTTTTTCCCGGTTAGGTCAACTGTACGCCCTTGACAATTGGTTAGGTTAAGTCATGATATTTTCGTTAAAATATTCCACTTATTCCTTCACACCCCGCTTACAAAACTACCATGACTTAATCTAACCAATTGTCAAGGGCGTACAGTTGACCTAACCGGGAAAAAAGAAATTGCGGGAGAAAAGGAATAAGTGCCTATTTCTCAACTACAAAACACGAAATAATTATTATTATTATTATTATTATTATTATTATTAAATTATTAAATTATACGGATTATTAAATTAAATAATTATGATCATTAACTTAATAATTAAGTTCCATGCAATATAAATTACTAAAATGAGTTTATGAATGGTCATAGGATTATATCTACTTAAACAGCTGTAAATTATATGAATTTATTAATTTAATTAATTAATATCGCTCTAATATAAATATAATATGATCTCTAATAGAAAATGGTTGTAAAGTTGTAACTTCAAAAGTGAAGTTACGAAAACAAATATTACATCAATAAAATTTCTTGTTTTATTATTGACAATTTCTTCATTAAAATTAACTATTTTTGGATACTTTCTCTCTCATTCATTCCTACTTACGTTAAATATTGAATTTTCCTTATTTTCATCCACTCCGGAACGTCCATCCGAATATTCATATTTGTAAAAGCTTATTTGCTATGTTATAATTATCACTTCCAATTTATAAATCATCAGAAAGTTTATAAATAATTAAAAGTATTTTTAGATAGTTCCGATTTCCTTAAACATTTACAGTGGGTCAATTGATCATTAGTATCCAAATTTCACAGCGGACGAAAATATAATTTTCACATACGCATATCCCAAACTCCTCAGTAAGAACTATAGGTTTGTAAAAATATAATACTTAGTAATTATATCACTACATTTAATTCTGAATTCAAATTCATTTCACCTTCCAGTTTTTATGAAAATTAAGAAATTAAAAAATGAAAATTAGAAAAACACTATAATCTTTACGATAACTTTCTATCCCCCTAAATACACCCTGAACATCATCCAAGTACATACTGTACACCTTAGAATTGATACAATGCGAAGGATAAATCACACATGTTTCGGCTATTACATAGGAAACGTTAATGGGTGTGCAGTCAACAATCCGCAATCTACCATCTGATTCATAATCAAAAGTTTTCTCAACAACATTTAGAACGCTTTCATTAACGCTCTCCTCAAAATGGTCATCAGTAGGCTTCAGATTTTTGCATATTTGCATACGCGCATATTCAAACACATATTTTAAGCATTTTTGAGCGAAAGTGCATATTTCTCGGTTTTTTGTTTAAAATACATATTTTGGAAAATAATCATAAAATTATTAGTTTTTGTTCTAATGTCGTGATAATAATTTAATAAAACACGTGGCTCGAGCAAAGCATTGTATAAATAAAGCCTGTAAGTTAATCCGCTGGCATCGATGGCACTGTTGAAATCTTGGTATTATGGACATTCTTAAGTTAGAATACGTACCAATAGTGCCCTGTGATGATGAAAGAGTTTTCTCGCAATACAAAAATCTCCTTCCTGACAAGGATTTATTGCATCACGTTGTCATAAAGTGCAACTCTGTTTATTGATAGTGTCCTTGTGATATATATATATATATATATATATATAATATATATAACCTTTGGTGTGTATAACCTTTGGTTAGCTTCCGCCCGAATTGTTCATTCTGACGAAGGTCGAGCTTTTCACTCCACCTTAGACCTACAGTTTAACGTGGAATCCGAACCACGCCCCATCCGCAGCCCAGCGTCTTAACCACGAGGCCACCTAGGGTACCCATTTATCTGCCAACCACTTTCTTTATTGTGTGGAAGGATGAACAGCTGGGTTTTGCTGCGGCCGGCTGCCGTCGGGTCTCGAACCGGGGCGATGGATTCGTAGTCAGCGACGCTAACCACTACACCACCGAGGCACTATTTTAAAATGAGGTACCTCCCAGGAATCGAACCCGGGATCATCCAAATGCCGGTCGGATATGCTATCCACTACACCAAGGACCTCTTATATATATTATATATATGCACTAGAATCACAAAATAACACGTGACCTTATTAATAAGCAAACAACCACTTTGTGTTTCCTTTTCCTTGTGGTTGTTTGCTTATATATATATATATATATATTATACAGGGTGTTTGAAAACTTTCTGTACAAATTGTAATGGGGATAGGCAACACCAAGACAAACCCTTTTCGTCTATAAGTGTATGTCCGCTGACGTCACCATTCGGCGCGAGAGGGAGCCGCTGCAATTGGCTAAAAGGTGAAGTGGGCTAGACTCGCGCTTGCCGCGGGCATTCTTAAATCGGACGTAGTACGCGTAACATGGAGCGCTTCACGACTGCTGAGATGGCTGACATGCATATGGTGTATGGGGCTGCCAATGAAAACGGAAGAGCTGCTGTGAGGTTGTACCGACAGCGCTTCCCAAACAGACGTGTGCCAAACCACCAAACGTTTGCGCATTTGCATCGGCGACTGCGAGAAACTGGAACATTCCATGCAAACATGCATGACACTGGTCGGGAGAGAAACGTGCGCACTCCTGACGTCGAGTCGGGCAGGCAGCAGGTACGGCCCAATCAACTTGCCATGGACGATACCCGCCCAAACATTGACGGCGAACCGTTCTTGATGAGCATGCACCCGTGTAGCATGTGGATTTGCGTGCGCCCACACGTGAGAATTGTGCATGTTAAACACACCCTCACGTGTGAAACAGGCCTCATCTGAGAACAGCACATAAGCCGGAAAATTAGGCTGCACCGCTGTCTGCTGCAGAAACCAGCGTGCGAATTCCACACGAAGAGGGTAATCCCGAGGTTGTAATGCCTGGACTCTCTGACGATGAAACGGATGTAACTGCTGCTCGTGCAACACTCTCCAGACCAGGTCGTGGTTCACACCGAGGATACGTGCAACACCTCGCGTGCTTGCGCTTGGATTGTCCTCAAATCGCCGTAGGATTTCTTCTTCCATGTCAGGAGTGCGCACGTTTCTCTCCCGACCAGTGTCATGCATGTTTGCATGGAATGTTCCAGTTTCTCGCAGTCGCCGATGCAAATGCGCAAACGTTTGGTGGTTTGGCACACGTCTGTTTGGGAAGCGCTGTCGGTACAACCTCACAGCAGCTCTTCCGTTTCCATTGGCAGCCCCATACACCATATGCATGTCAGCCATCTCAGCAGTCGTGAAGCGCTCCATGTTACGTATACTACGTCCGATTTAAGAATGCCCGCGGCAAGCGCGAGTCTAGCCCACTTCACCCTTTAGCCAATTGTAGCGGCGCCCTCTCGCGCCGAATGGTGACGTCAGCGGACATACACTTATAGACGAAAAGGGTTTGTCTTGGTGTTGCCTATCCCCCATTACAATTTGTACAGAAAGTTTTCAAACACCCTGTATATATATATATATATATATATATATATATATATATATATATATATATATATAGGGTGTTTCATAACATGTGGGGCGCACTTTCAGAATGGATTCAAGACCTGAAAACAATTAAAAAAGTTTATATAAACATGTTCCCGAAATCGATTTGTTTCCGAGTTATAGTCCGTTTTGTGTTCCAGCAATTCTTTCCGCAAACTGTTTACAAACACTGCTTGCCGACAAAGTTTGTGAATGTGTACGAGACTTATTTCATGTATGGCCTTGCTAATTGTAATGTTTCGTACACTCTATGACGGTACTAGGGCAATTGCGTCCTGGTCAAGTGCGTCCCGGACAAATGCGTCCCGGTCATTGGCGTCCCTGAACAATTGCGTCCCGGACAATTGCGTCCCGGACAATTGCGTCCCGAACAATTGCGCACTTCTCCAACTACTATATGAAGTTTATTTATTAGAGAAATGAATAGAAAGTTAGTATCGGAATTTCAAATATACTTTTCATTTTAACCTATTAAACTTGTTATATGTTCATAAGTTCTGTTCGAAACTGTTCTCTAAAACTTTATCCATCATCAGCAACATCATTGTCAAATTTTATGGGTTACGTCCACTTAAGATAAAGTTAGTTTCGTTAGTTTTAACGAAAATATCACAACTTAACCTAACCAATCGTCAAGGGCATACAGTTGACCTAACTGGGCATTCAATTAATCTAGCCGGCCATTATATCCCATACAAAATTACAATAACAAACATACTCGTCCCTCGTCATTGGCGTCCCTGGACAATTGCATATGTGAAGTCACAATGAACTTTCTATTCACTTCTCTAATAAATACACTTCATATAGTAGTTGGGGAATGGCGCAATTGTCCGAGACGCAATTGTCCGGGACGAAATAAAACCGGACGCAATTGTCCAGGGACGCCAATGACCGGGACGCATTTGTCCGGGACGCACTTGACCAGGACGCAATTGTCCTGTCACCCTCTATGACATGTTTCAATATCGTTGAGTGTAGAACCATCAGTCAGTCAGAGGTGCATCGCGGTGTTTCACTGTTCGTATTCGGAACTTCTTATCATGAATAAGTGCAGTCCAGTGAAAAAAAAAACTTAAAAGTTTTTGTGCTATTCAGTAATAGTGTGCATTTGAAGTGAGAATGGAGGCTTATTCAAACAGAGAAATGGCAGACATGCAACTCATGTATGGACTTGCCGATTCTAATGCGGCCGCAGCAAGACGTCTGTATGCGGAAAGGTTCCCGAATCGCCGTCTGCCAGATAAGAAGATCTTTCAGAGAATAGATGAGCGTCTTGGTAGTACAGGATCATTCAACAAGTGAGTTGGAGGAGCGGGTCCTGAATTGCGTGGTGGAACATCCTGGTGTCAGCACTCGAAGGAACACAACTGTGTGGAGAATTTTACGGGAACAACAGCTTTACCCAAATTACCCTTATCACATTCAGAGAGTACAAGGCCTTACTGAAGCTGATTTCCCACCACGAGAGGTTTTTTGTACTTGGTTCCTTCAACAGTGTGCTCGCGATCCTCTTTTTCTATCCTCCGTGTTGTTTTCTGATGAGGCTGCATTCACAAGAAATGGCGTGATCAATTTTCACAACACTCATCACTGAGCCGAAGAGAATCTGCATGCCATCATCAAGTCAAGACACCAACAACAATTTAGTATCAATGTATGGGCAGGACTTATTGCCGACAACTTAATCAGTCCTTTTGTTTTGCCTGGAAGATTAACAGGAGAGTCCTTTTCCAATTTTTTAAGGAATGATTTAAGCGATTTACTAGATGAAGTTCCTCTTGGTGTCCGGCGTCGTATGTGGTTTATGCATGACGGCGCTCCGACTCATTTTAGTCGAGTAGCCAGAGACTATTTGGATGACCATTTCCCTGATAAATGGCTAGGCCGTGGAGGACCCATTGCGTGGCCTGCTCGCTCCTCGGACCTGAATCCACTCGATTTTTATCTGTGGGGTCATCTGAAATCCATCGTTTACGTGACACCCATTGACAACGTTGAAATGCTTCGCCAACGTGTAGAACAAGGATGCCAGAAAATCCGAGCAATATCTGGAATATTTGAACACGTCAGACAGTCTATGATGAGGCGTGTTCAGGCGTGTATTCAAGCGCAAGGCGGTCATTTTGAGCACTTCCTTTAAAGGTAAGGCGGATACTTGCTGGAACACATAACGGGCTGTAACTCGGAAACAAAGCGATTTCGGGCATATGTTTATATAAACCTTTCTCTTTGTTTTCAGGTCCTGAATCCATCCTGAAAGTGCCTCGAACTCGAACTTGTTATTTATTTCAGTGTTCCTGAGGATGTCATTAGACGAAAGCGCTCGAGCACCATTCTGCGTTTCCTTTTTCCTTCATGTTTATTTTCATCATAAATATTATTCACGTGTTACGTTCATGAAATAATTTTCATACATATATATATATATATACTGTATATGCACTAAAATCACAGAATAACACGTGATCTTATTAATAAGCAAACAACCACAGGGAAAAGGAAAAGGAAACACGAAGTCCGAGCGCTTTCGTGATATATTCACATCTTCAAGGAGAAACAAACAATTGTGAATATATCACGAAAGCGATCGGACTTCGTGTTTCCTTTTCCTTTTCCCTGTGGTTGTTTGCTTATTAATAAGATCACGTGTTATTCTGTGATTTTAGTGCATATACATATATATATATATATATGTATGAAATTATTTCATGAACGTAACACGTGAATAATATTTATGATGAAAATAACATGAAGGAAAAAGGAAACGCAGAATGGTGCTCGAGCGCTTTCGTCTAATGACATCCTCAGGAACACTGAAATAAATAACAAGTTCGAGGCTATATGTAGGTCACAAAAAAAAATAAAAATTGTAGGAGGAGCATAAAAATTTATAAGGAAAAGCTACCACCGTTTTAGCACTTTGCCCCTCTTCTCTAAATCATTCTGAACGAATTCAAAACAACAGGATCAAGCGAAAAAGGCCCTGGCTAATGTTGAAATTATTTGTAAGTTGAATAATGGCAGACCAAGAATATTTCTATTAACAATGTTGCTTGAGTGAAACAAAATTGAAGCATTATCCCACTGTATTGATTGGAATAATGCTTCAATTTTGTTTCACTCAAGCAACATTGTTAATAGAAATATTCTTGAGTCTGCCATTATTCAACTTACAAATAATTTCAGCATTAGCCAGGGCCTTTTTTCGCTTGATCCTGTTGTTTTGAATTCGTTTAGAACGGATTTAGAGAAGAGAGGCAAAGTGATAAAACTCCGGTAGCTTTTCCTTATAAATTTGTATGCTCCTCCTACAATTTTTTTTGTGACCTGTATATAGTCTCATATAGTCTCAAACTTGTTATTTATTTCAGTGTTCCTGAAGATGTCATTAGACGAAAGCGCTTGAGCACCATTCTGTTTCCTTTTTCCTTCGTGGTTATTTTCATCATATATATATATATATACAGTATATACAGGGTCCACCAAAAAAAAGCGTGCATCAGTACTTTTCCTTTTAAACTCATTAATTTCTTTTAACTTTTGATAAAACTTTAACAAAATAAAATAACGTTATCTCACAACATTTCTTTAAATTTTTAGCACAGTAGCTGAATAGACCTCATTTTAGCACGTAAACAAAAATAGAATGTAAAGATACCGTAAATACTCAAAATTTCTATATTATACAACCAAAAATTCGTTTCATATAAAATTGTTATTAAAATGTCAACTAAAAATACCGTTCAATATGTTTTCCTCCAACTTCTATTACTTTTCGAAGTCTTGGTCTAAATTGATCGACAGCTGAATCAATCTGGTCTTGTGGGCATTCGACCCATTGTTCAATCAGAACATCTCTCAGGTGGTTAACATTTCTGATTTTCTTACCGGCTTTACCGCGATCAACTCGTTCTGACAAGTTTTCCCAGCTCCCATAATCAACAGGATTCAAATCAGGACTGTTCGGAGGCCAATTCTCCGGTTCAATAAATTCGGGAACATGTTCATTTAAATAAAAGAAACATTTCGATAATATTCGCCATTAAGTTTCACACCGGACTCAACGAAATGAAGAGATGTTTTTTCCAGCTTGGAAACACCGACAGACACCATAATACTTTTGGAAAAGTGGCTTCTTCTTGCATACAGTTTTTCGTCTGAAATTCGATTCTATAATCGATGGGATTCTGAGTATACTTTGTTGTTCTGAGAGTTCATTGGTGATTCTACAGTGAATATTTTTTCATCAGTAAAAAATGTTTGACTTTCTTTCATAACTGTGATTCGTCTTAGCATTTTTTTTGCATTTATGACTCGTTTTTTGGTCAGTGGTGCTGATCTTCTGCCCACGTACACGTTTGTATGGTCTAAGTCCAAGGTCTTCTTTTACAATTCGCCTTACACTAATTTCTCATATTTCAATCGACTTTGAAATCTGCGCTGGAGTCTCGTGAGTGCCTGGCTTATCTTGGCTAAGAAGTCGGGAAGAAACTTCTTCAATATTTTCTTCCGTTCTAACACTTTTTGGACTACCACTACCTTTTTTTCTGACAATACTGCCTGTAGCATCAATTTTTTTCAGCAACGTATCCAGTCCGCCCAGTGTCCACTTTATTGGGGAATCCCGCAAATATTTTGTGCCTTCCATATCCGCTATTAAGCCTATAATGCTTAATAATTATTTTAGCTTCATCAGAGAATATCAATTGAGGGATATCTACGTTAATTTTTTTTATCTGAAAAAAAGAGAAAAATTATTTCAATGTGCACTTAGATTTACGAAACTCAAAAATCAAGTTAATATTAAACAACCAAATTTAATCATTCAGTTATAAAAATTGGCTGGCTTATATAAAATTCAATGGTAATTATTGTCTGTAAATTTTGTATAAATCATCCAAACGCATTTTGATTTATTAGGTTACAATCAAGCGCGTGAATTTCTTTTCAAAATATGTATTGTTTTATCGTCAAATGAATAAATGTTAGCATACTCGCATATTGCATCATTCAATCACAAAATGCTTTAAAAATCATAACCTTTAACTCGAAAGGTGATTAATTGATTATTTAAAAGAGCGAATTTAAGCGCATATTTCGAGCATTTTCATTGCATATTTGCAGGCATATTTAGTAATTTTTAAATGCATACAAATCTGAAGTCTACTCATTAGCATTCATCAATTCAACAACATTATTGATCTTTCCCTCTGTCTCATCTACGGAAAAATCATTGTCACAAATTACTTGATCCTTACCTCGAGAACAGAATTCATCAAATTCAAAATCATTTTCAGAAATAACTAAAGCATATTTCTTCGTCTCATCCAAGGAAATATCATTACCACAAATAAAAGTTAAAAAGCAGATTCGACGCTTCTCGTTTTCACCATTTATATCATCCTGATTCTTCTCATTCAGGGAAAATTCATTATCACAAATTAGTCTTTTAAAAGTGGCAAAAACATCCTTAATTTCTTTTCAAAGGCCAACATACGGCTTGAATTCATTATGTATAAAATTACTATCATAAATATTATCTCTAATTGGCACAGCTAAACTTTTTGGCTTCTCACGACAAACTAAATCGTATACATCCTGTTAATCATTCGTAGGATATCTTCTACATACGTTTGACTAAATTAATTTATTAAATTTTTATTTCACTCCTTATCACACCTTCATAGGATTGTGGCATGATCAGCGAAGTTAAGCGACATTGGGTCGGATAGTAGTTGGATGGGAGACCGTCCGCTATGTTCAGACTATGTAGCGACCCGTGGTTCGGATCCCACGTAAAGCTGTAGGTCCCCTCCATCATATGACCTTAGATGTTGCGAAGGAGGTTAAATAAAACCAATAATTTATTATATTCGTGGCACTTATTCCTTTCCCCCCCCGCAGTTTCTTTTTTCCCGGTTAGGTCAACTGTACGCCCTTGACAATTGGTTACGTTAAGTCATGATATTTTCGTTAAAATATTCCACTTATTCCCCCCCCCCCTCCGAATTTCTGCATATAATATTTCAAAAGACAACCAACTTGTTTTGCAGACTGATGTCACATGACAAAGTTGGTTGTGTTTTGAAATATTATATAGAGAAATGCGGGAGGAAAAAGGAACAAGTGGAATATTTTAACGAAAATATCATGACGTAACCTAACCGGGATAAAAGAAATTGCGGAGGGAAAAGGAATAAATGTCCCAATCGTGTCTATTATCATTCTCACAAATCTCGTACTCATTTTCGATGCATATATCATAATCTCTCTGTATTGTCTAATATGATGCATATATAGGCGTGTATTCAAAAGGTTCAATTATACTCACTTTTCGGTCAATTACATTTTGGACATCACTCTGAATCGCATAATTATACACAACTCTCTAATAGTTACAATTATGTCTTATTCCTACGGTGGAATCTATCAACGTCATCATAATTTTCATACTTTTTCCTACGATATTTATATTTATCATTATAAAATACTCTGCCATGTGAAAAATCTCTTCCTATATAAGGTATTTTATAATTTTATAATATCTCTTACATAGTTTTTCATTGCGCTCATAGTATCATAGAATCACAGTATTATAAAATCATAATATTATAGAATCGTTCATCAAGGAATTATTATTTCTCTCAAACTCGTTTTCATCTTCGTATCTTCTTAGTTCTTACATTGGACCACCTATTATATTCAACATTACCTCACTTATACTAAACATTCCTCGCTCCCTCAACTTGCTTCTATTATACTTAATCTCTCTTCCTTTATCACGCAATCAAGGAAAATTCTATATTTATTTTCTTGTCTGGGCATACAGTGGCGCTCATAAGTATTCGTACAGACAAATATCATAATTTTATTTTAATTATATTCGTCCTTATCTTTTGTACCATGCAGAGGACACTTATGAAAAGTTTACTGTTCGCTTGGAAAATTTTAACAAATAAAAAATTAGGTTAACTCCAACATATGATATGAAACATCAAAGAATTTGAGGAAAGAATGCAAAGTTTTCGTATATTTACTTACAAAATTATTTAATACTTTGTATGTCCACCTTTTGTTTAAATGACTTCAATGATTCGTTTTGGGTATTTTTATACAAGGTTTCGACATTTCTCAGTAGAAAGTTTAGCCCATTCTTCTAAAGAAAATTGTTGCAATTCATTCAGCTTCGAAAGGTTTCTCTTACGAACAGTATTTTCAAAGCAAACCATAAATTTTCGATTAAATTGATATCTGGGTTTTGACTGGGCCACTCGAGAAGCTTTAAATTCTTTAGTTGAAGCCACTTCATGGTGCTCTTACTTTTATGTTTTGGATCATTATTTTGTTGCAGTCCTAATTGCGACCCATTCGCAACTTCTGAGCCGAAGACAATATGAATATGGTATTTTCTTCTCAAATTTCCTGATATTCCTTCGAATTCAAGATTCCATTGAAGACAATAAGCTTTCCTGGACCACAAACGTTCCCCAAAGCAGCAAACTACCACCACCAGGTTTAACCGTAGGAAGGATGTTTTTTTTTCCTAGAATACAGTATTTGATTTTTGCCAAACATACCGTTGCTCGTTGTTCCCGAATAATTCAATTTTGGATGGACATCAATCTTAGACAGTCTTAATGGTTTCCAAAGATCACCCGCAGTCACTCGTGGATTAGCAGCAGCCATTCTTTCCAGTCTTTTATCTGTACGTTCTGAAATCTTGCAAATTCGTTCACATTTTGTTAGAGTTTTGATTGTTCCAAAGCATTTCCATTTTTTTATAACTGCAGCAACCGTCGTAAATGGAATTTGAAATTCGTTTCCTATCTTCCTATACCTCTTTCCAGACTCGTTTGCAGCAATAACAGATCTCGTAAGATCTGTAGACAGCTCTTTACCACGACGACCCATTGCTTACTCATGGCTTGTACAATCTTCCGTCTTCTATGAAAATTCACAGAAAAATTTCTAGTCTTCAGAATTGCCAACAGTCTCTAATCAATAAACAGCCAACAACTGATAAATATTTTAAATTCTTCAAGTCAAATGTGGACACACAAAGTATTAAATATTTTTGTAAATAAATGTAGGGAAACTTTGGCATTTTAGCTATTTTTTTATTTTCCTCAAATTCTTTTATGTTTTATATTATATGTTGGAGTTAAACTAATTGTTTTTATTTGTTAAATTTTCCAAACGAACGATAAACTTCTCATAACTATCCTATGCATGGTACAAAAGATAAGTACGAATATAATCAAAATATTTCTCTGTACGGATACTTATGAACGCCACTGTATAATACAAATAATCCTCATATTCTGAACTAGATTTGTCATACAGTTTTTCTGCATATTCAATGTAATCTGGCCTAAAGGTCATTATATACTCGTTATTCTTAATGCTAGACATCCGGAATCCGTTTGCAACAAACACTTATTTCCAAAACTTATTTAATTATTCATAAAAATTAATGAACATTTCTCATTCATAAATAAACAATTTGAAAGTAAAATATAACTTTAAAATTCACAATGACAATCTCACAGTGACAATTAGTGACAAGAATTTAAATTAAATTAATAATATAGTCAACACTTCTTACTTTGTTGGATATTTTATTTAATATGACTTTAATTATTTGTCTTTATTAAAGCCTTTACTTCGGAAAAGTTTTATATTGTATATGTGGGTAGGTGGACTCAAACACCCTCTCACGTCATGCAGACTTCTGCTTACCTCGTATATTGTACATATTTTATCACACAACAACAAAAAGGAATATACAGCAACTCTGGTAGCCGCTGTTGTTCCCAGTCGAAGGTCTCCAACGTTTCAATGTAGCTTCAGCTAAAATTTAGTCTTGTATACGATAGTATGCTTAAAAAAAAAAAAAATGTCTCCTATCCGAATGATGTCTCCTCCAATCTCGTATTCTGAAGTATTTTCTATTTCTTCCCAAATTGGATTTTCAGCAAATCTTCTTTCAATCTTCCATCGTCTAAATTCAAAATTTTGCGTTGTTGTTAACTCCATAACCCAATCCCAAAAATTTTTTGGGACGGAGAGGCAATAAAATAAATAAGGACAATACGAAAGGGTTTAACCTGACACTATTTTTTAATATTAAAAAAAAATAAAGTAGGCTATGTTGTTGTTTTGATGATTTTGTCGTTATTACTCGATCATTTATGATGATGTGGAGTTCTTGGGTTCTTCGTTGACGATGCTGCGTTGCATTCAGATATCACAGTCCGGTTTTCTCAGAAACGGAGAAGTTCTTTTCCCTGACGCGTTAGTGTCTTATTAAATTTAATTTTATGGAAGTGATGAAAGGATAGGGCCTACAGTGCTTTATCTTAAATGTAATTTATTCTGTAACTAGCATGGAGTAACGCAATTATTAAGTATTCTCAAGATTTATGACAGAAGAGGGAGCGAGTGTATCTTTCACCTATCGTGAATAATTAAGTTGTAGGTAAAGTCTCTCAAATTCTTAATTCGTAACTCGTATCTCTCTGCCTTCATTTATTTAATAAGTATAAGGGGTAAAAGGAGATTACAGTTTTTGTGGGACATAAAGGATGATATTCAATTTATAAAAATCCCAGAATAATAATAATTATATCCAACACTATTTCGTTTTCTCTAAAACGTGTTATATATATATATATATATATATATATATATATATATATATACCTTATGAACCTTATGTTGTTTCGTGCGTTGGTCTCTCTTCACACGGAGGTCAAGCTACTTGTTAGCAGCTCCTCCTGAATCGTTCATTCAGACGAAAGTCAAACTTTTGGCTTCACCTTGGGGTGAGTGGGGACGAAAGAACTAGTTTAAAGTTGAGTCCCATCCACGATCCGCTAAGGAAGAGTCAGGAGAACACTTTAATTACTCAGATTTGAAATCACGAGTTCCGGCCTGGGATTCGAACCCGCGTCCTTCAAAATTAAAGGCTACCGAGTCGTGTATATAAATACAACAAATTGACAATATATATCACCCTTTTTGTTAGATAATTATTATTCGAAAAACAAGTTTCCACGTTTTTCCAATAAAGCGCTACGGTGCGATCGTAAAGTTACGCAACCCAAAATGACAACATAATCACGTTTCCGAGTTGGGTGACGTCACAGATCACCATGTATTTTCTTAGTTCGCAATAATTTGTTTTAGTCGTTTGTTTCAAGACTTTTTTACTGATATCTACACAAAGCGTTTCCATTAACCCATTAGTGCCAAGTGGTCTTTCCCAAGACTGAATAAAAACGTCTCGCGTTAGCCAGAACAAAATCAGTAAAGTAACGTTCGGCACAAATGGGTTAAGAGGGCCCAACCAACTTTTTTATTCCAGATAGCTTATTTCCAAATTTCTAAATGACTGCATATGAATTGTGATGTGATGTAGATTATACGAATGCGTTTTAAAGCGCAATAACTGCGCTTAAGCCTGGATAGGAATTCACGGGTTCCACAGACCCAACACGCAATTCATTTCCGACCAATGATTTCCTATTAAGGGTTAAAACGCCTTCACTTACTCTAGAAAAGCGAGGGTGTTGAATGGAACGTGGTCAAACAGTTAAATATTGATCTCGCTTGAACGGGCCTTTTTTCAGCGGGTTTCTGGATGGCGTGATCAGTGTAGAAACGCTGATTCTGAAACCACACGACGCGGGTTCGAGCCCCACTAGCTTCGTTTTCCACGCTCTATAATTTAAAAATGGGGATGCGGCATTATTTAATATCACCAAATGAATATTACTTTTAACAGTAAAATGGGCGTAAATGTATAATAAATTTATGACATGAAATCATTACGGAAAAGTATTTTCAAAGAATTGATTGAAAAGTTACTGTATACTGTGTACTGTATGTAGTGGTGACTGGTGTATAGGTAAGTATTCATACATTTCCAGCAACTGTTGAATCGCAGACCACATGTTTTTCTTCCTCGAGAGTTACAGTAATTTGTTTGTGAAGTTATTCTGAATAGAATAAATTCTGAGTCGTTTCCAGTAAACAAAAATTCTGCGATTCGGGTGGAATTGCTTTTCATTATATGTCGATTCTCGGGATGTAAATTCTCTGCTGACGAAGGTAGAAAAAATTTCTTATTTAATACATTTTCCTTCTTTATTCAATAAACGCGCGCACACACACGTGTCTATATATATATATATACACACACGGTCACTGGAAATAAACAAAGGAAGCAAAGAAGGTAAAATCTTAGAGATATGAGGGGATTAACAAAGGATTAACAAGGTGTAATCAAGGTAAAAAAAAGAGATGGTAAAAATTGGGTCCATTTTACAGGTTATTATAAAACTGTTACTATTAAAATTGTTTACAAAGTATATGAATATATATATATTGTATATATATATATATATATATATATATATATATATATATATATATATACACACATTCGGTTTAGTTGTATTTTAACTTTACCAGTTAAATAGTATGGCATTTTGTGTTTTTCATGAAACGTGCAGGGCGTTTGCCGATTTCATGAAAAACGCAAACTGAAATTGGTCATGTAACTGTCATTTCATCCTTTGCCAATTTCATGAAAAACGCACACCAAAATTGTGTATTTCATGAAAAATACATTACTTTTGCTTATTTCATGAAATTGGCAAACGCCCTGCGCATTTCATGAAAAACGCAAAATATTGCGTTTTTCATGAAATGCGCAATTTCACCGATCAAGCGTAATATATATATATATATATATATATATATATATATATATCGGAAGTGATATTGATAATAATTAATGATGAATATTATATAGGAATACCTCAAAATTCGTCGTTAATTCGTTCCGGAATAACACAGCGAAATACGAAACTACGAAATTCGAGGTAGATTATAATATGTTTCAATGAGAAAACATTTTACTCTATTATGTTATTAAACAGATTAATTAATAAAATTCTACTCGTTTTTCGACAAAATTTAATAATATATTGCGTTGGTAAACAGTTGAATTTCGTCAATTTCGATCTTTTTTTTTTCATATTTTTTCAAAAAACGACGAATCTGCGAATAGGGCGACGAATTGCGAAACTATAGGTAGTAAAAGATTGACGACGAATCTGGGAAACGACGAAATTCGAAAAGACGAATTTTGAAATTTTGAGGTATTCCTGGAATTGATTGTTAATGATTGTTGATTGATAAGGCTGGGGTTACCATAATCTTTTCAGATCAAATAATGTTATTAATTAGGTTGATTGATAGAATGAGTTTTCTTCCTTTATTAAACAAAATGAGACAAGGCATAAGGACATGCCTAGAGTGAATCCTCGATGTGACGTCATCTTAGTCGTGGCCGTGTCGATGAAACATCGCAAAAGTATTTGCAAACGTCTCTGCCACTACACACACACACACACACACACACACACACACACACATATATATATTGTATTGATAAGAAAGAGATAAATATAGAGGGCTTCAACTTACTAAGAGCGGATAGAACGACGAGACGGAAAGGTGGCTGTGCTATATATGTACAGGAAGGTCATATGACAGAGACGATAATAAGTAAATCAAACAGCTATGTGGAACTCCTAGCAGTGAAAATAGAAAAACTAAACTTGATAGTAATAGTCATCTATAGACCTCCAAGCACCCCAACCGAAAAATTCTCGGAGGCCATTGATGACATTAGAAAGCTAATAAAGGCCATGAACCCTCCATCCCCCAATATAATGATCTGCGGAGACTTTAACTTCCCATTTCTAAAATACAAAAAGGTGAATGGGAATATATATATTCACCAGGACAAGGGGGGCACAAGAGAAGATCAGGAACAAGCAAAAATGTTGACACAGGAGATAACAGAAAATACCAGAAAAAATAACTGCCTGGATCTGGTATTCACGAATAACACGAACTTGATTGCTGATATAAAAATAACCCCAACCATTATCTCAGACCACAACTTAATCGAGATATCAACAAATATGATGGCAGCATTAGAAGACAATACACATATTGTGGAAAGAAGTAAATTCGGGGCCTTTAACTTAAACTCGAAGACTATAAATTGGGAAGCAATCAGATCGCACATGGCCCAAATAGAATGGAGAACAATTTTCGAGAATAAAACAACGGAAGAAATGCTAACAACTTTGGAGGAAAAAACGCTGAGAATTTTAGAAAAATATGCTCCGAAATCACAGCCAAAAGGAAAGAGGAGCTGGCTAGAAAGGCAAAAGAGAAGACTATTCCGCAAAAGAAAGAGAGTGGAGGCGAAGTTAGGAAACTGCGGAGATAATGGCAGGAAAATAATAAAAGAAAACTGGAGGGTATCGATAGGGAAATACAAGCCCTGATTAAGGACCATACAGAGAGGGAAGAGGAAAAGGCGGTAGAAGCAATAAAGAAAAATCCAAAATACTTCTATAGCTATGCAAAAAGGAAAACAAAAAGCGCGCCGCTATTGGGCCCTTAAGGACGGGAAATAATGAACTAACCGACGATCCAAAAGAAATATCTGATACATTGAGAGCTCAATATGAATCAGTTTTCAGTACCCCAAAAAGTGACAAAGCGATACCTGACATAAATGCATTCTTTGAAGAGGAATTGCAAGGAGAGTATATAACAGACTTTGAGTTTACACCAGAAGATGTAGCGAGAGCTATAGAACAAATGAAACTACATTCAGCTGCAGGTCCGGACAATTGGAACGCATTATTGATTAAAAACTGTAAAAATGAAATAGCTACACCTTTATACTGGATATGGAGAAGATCCCTAGACACTGGGGAAATACAGAGCATCTTGAAAAGAGCAAACATTGTCCCTATATATAAAGGAGGGGACAGATCTCAAGCAAAGAACTATAGACCAGTGTCATTGACGTCCCACCTCACCAAAGTATTTGAAAGAATAGTTAGACAGAAAATTTATGATTTCCTGGAGACACGGGAAAGATTCAACGAAAATCAGCATGGATTCCGATCAGGTAGATCATGCCTATCACAACTAATAGAGCACTACAACAATATCCTAGATGCATTGGAAGGCAATGACAACTACGATGTTATATACACAGATTTTGCTAAAGCTTTCGATAAATGTGACCATGGTATAATAGGCCATAAAATTAAAGACACGGGAATAACAGACAAAGTGGGAAAATGGATCTACAACTTCCTTAGTGATCGTCTGCAGGTCGTCAAAATTCAAGGTATATCATCATCAGAATCGGAAGTACGCAGCTCAGTACCACAAGGGACAGTACTGGCCCCACTCCTGTTCATTATCATGCTAACAGACATAGACAGCGGAATAAACAGCAACAGTATAGTAACATCCTTTGCAGACGATACAAAGATCAGCAGAAAAATCAGCGATGTACATGGCGTGGAGGCCCTGCAGAGGGACACGAACAAAATATACAAATGGTCAGAAGACAACAACAGGTCATTCAACGCCGAGAAATTTCAGCTCTTGAGATATGGTAGAAAAGAAGAACTTAAACAGACTGCATATTATGCTCCAGATAGACAGGAAATTCAGAGAAGCATGAAAGCGATTGATCTCGGGATAATAATGACAGATGATGCGAAATTCGAAACACAAATCAGATAGCGATAAATAAAGCAAAAAGAGTCGCCGGACAGGTTCTAAGAACGTTCAAGAGAAGGGACAGGACAGTAATGATTCCCCTGCTAAAAACACTGATTATACCGATTATACCAAAACTTGAATACTGCTCAGTTTTGACGTCCCCATATAAAAAGGAAGAAACTAATAAACTAGAAGAAACGCAAAGGCATTTCACAGCCAAGATTGATGGCTGCAAAGAACTCAACTACTGGGAAAGACTACGTAAACTAAATCTGTACTCACTGGAAAGAAGAAGAGAGAGGTACATCATAATCTACATATGGAAAATGATCGAAAAACTGGTACCAAACCTAACACTAAACCCAATTACCATTCAAACAACACTGGAAAATAGGAAAGGCAGAATGTGTAGTGTTCCCAAATTAAAAGCACGACAAGGGACCTCCTCAACCCTGAAGGAAAATAGCTTGGTTGTCAGGGGGCCAAGACTTTTCAACCAGCTTCCTAAGGACCTCAGAAACGTAACGGGGGTCAAAGTTGAAGTCTTCAAGAAAAGACTGGATGCCTGGCTCAGGACAGTACCAGATGAGCCGGGCGTGCCTGGCTATGTACGGTGGAGAGCGCAAGAAAGTAACTCACTCCTCCACCAGGCCAGACCTAGAGGCGGGGCCACCAGCTTGACCTCCGTGTGAAGAGAGACCAACACACGAAACAACATAAGGATAAGGTAAGGTGTGTGTGTATATATATATATGGTTAAACGATGCGTGTGAATTATTCGCTGTTCTACAGGATGTCCCATAACTCCCTTTACCCCTGACCCGTTTCCTACTAGAATAGGGCCAGGGTAAAGGGACTTATGGAACACCCTGTACATTTATGCTGTTTTACTCTGATATCTAAAAAGGTTTACGAGTTTCTCATATATATATGTGTGTATATATATATATATATATATACCTTATGAACCTTATGTTGTTTCGTGCGTTGGTCTCTCTTCACACGGAGGTCAAGCTGGTGGCCCCGCCTCTAGGTCTGGCCTGGTGGAGGAGCGAGTTGCTTTCTTGCGCTCTCCACCGTACATAGCCAGGCACGCCCGGCTCATCTGGTACTGTCCTGAGCCAGGCATCCAGTCTTTTCTTCAAGACTTCAACTTTGACCCCTGTAACGTTTCTGAGGTCCTTAGGAAACTGGTTGAAAAGTCTTGGCCCCCTGACAACCAAGCTATTTTCCTTCAGGGTTGAGGAGGTCCCTTGTCGGGCCTTTAATTTGGGAACACTACACATTCTGCCTTTCCTATTTTCCAGTGTTGTTTGGATGGTAATTGGGTTTAGTTAGAGGTTTGGTACCAGTTTTTCGATCATTTTCCGTATGTAGATTATGATGTACCTCTCTCTTCTTCTTTCCAGTGAGTACAGATTTAGTTTACGTAGTCTTTCCCAGTAGTTGAGTTCTTTGCAGCCATCAATCTTGGCTGTGAAATGCCTTTGCGTTTCTTCTAGTTTATTAGTTTCTTCCTTTTTATATGGGGACGTCAAAACTAGGCAGGATTCAAGTTTTGGTATAATCAGTGTTTTTAGCAGGGGAATCATTACTGTCCTGTCCCTTCTCTTGAATGTTCTTAGTACCTGTCCGGCGACTCTTTTTGCTTTATTTATCGCTATCTGATTTTGTGTTTCGAATTTCGCATCATCTGTCATTATTATCCCGAGATCAATCGCTTTCGTGCTTCTCTGAATTTCCTGTCTATCTGGAGTATAATATGCAGTCTGTTTAAGTTCTTCTTTTCTACCATATCTCAAGAGCTGAAATTTCTCGGTGTTGAATGACATGTTGTTGTCTTCTGACCATTTGTATATTTTGTTTGTGTCCCTCTGCAAGGCCTTCACGTCATGTACACCGCTGATTTTTCTGCTGATCTTTGTATCGTCTGCAAAGGATGTTACTATACTGTTGCTGTTTACTCCGCTGTCTATGTCTGTTGGCATGATAATGAACAGGAGTGGGGCCAGTACTGTCCCTTGTGATACTGAGCTGCGTACTTCCGATTCTGATGATGATATACCTTGAATTTTGACGACCTGCAGACGATCTCTAAGGAAGTTGTAGATCCATTTTCCCACTTTGCCTGTTATTCCCATATATTTAATTTTATGTGCTATTACCATGGTCACATTTATCGAAAGCTTTAGCAAAATCTGTGTATATAACATCGTAGTTGTCATTGCCTTCAAATGCATCTAGGATATTGTTGTAGTGTTCTATTAGTTGTGATAGGCATGATCTACCTGATCGGAATCCATGCTGATTTTCGTTGAATCTTTGATTTTCGTTGAATATATATATATATATATATATATATATATATATATATTATATATATATATATATATATATATATATATATATATATATATATATACTAAATAAAATTCTTTAAATATGATTGAACAGACGCACTTATTTGAGTTGTTTTTAATTGATCGAGATATAAGAGCAATTTCCTATTTAAAAACTAATTTAATTTTCATTACTTTTTAGTAAGGTGAGAAACGTGTTTAATATTTACACGGTAAAGTACGTTAAGAATATGTTATGATGAGATTCTTTGTGAATTACGCTATTGTAGTATATTTTTTAGCTTTGTTTAAACAATTTTCTGAAAATGAATTGATGAAATTGTTTAAATAAAGCTAAAAAAAAAAAAACAGGTAATACAGTACTGTAATTCATAAGTAGTTTGATAACAAAAAGATTCTTATCCTCCTTTAAAATGTAAATTTTAAACAACTTCCGACATTGCTTAATTAAAATCTTAAGACAAGTGGAATAAACGTAATTTTTTATTATAAAAATATTATTAAATCTCGCTTAATTCAAAAAATAGTCCAAATTATTACATTTGGGTGTATCTACTCAGTCGGATATAAACACTGTGATTTAGGTTGTGATATGAAATTCATCCCACATACTGTATATATATATACAGGTCGGTAAACGAAATGGTCGGTAAACGAAAGCCTTGTTTTACGGCTTTGGTGCTTCTTCTTTTTCTTCTTTTCTTTCTTCTTCCTCCAAATGCTGTTGTTCTTCCAACTCTATCAGCTCTTCGTTTGTCAGCTCTCCCTCTTGGTATTCCACT
The DNA here is from genome assembly GCA_023014485.1 of Bathynomus jamesi. Lineage (NCBI taxonomy): Eukaryota > Metazoa > Arthropoda > Malacostraca > Isopoda > Cirolanidae > Bathynomus > Bathynomus jamesi. The sequence goes on along the minus strand of JAJOZX010003531.1, from coordinate 79,510 downwards.
AAGTTTTCCACATCTTCCACTTCTAAATTGAGGGTATTGGCGAGTAACACTATTTTTCTATTAATTTCATCGACATTTTCAAACTTATCGAAGCGTTCGAAATTACCCACAGATCGTTTTAGGCACTTCTTCCAAATGCCTTTCATACACTTCGCAGTAACATCCTCCCAAGCAGTTGCAATGTTTTTTATACAATGCAAAACATTGTATGATTTCCAAAAATCGGTACGATCGGTCGCGGTCGTATCCGCGGGTGGTCGATAAACGAGTAGGTCGTTAACCGGGGGATGGCTGTATACTAAAATTTCTTAAAACATTGTTAGTCCTAAAATTAGTTTAGAAATTTCATTTTTTCTTTCATGAACATCAGGTTATTTATAAATGAATCCTCGTCCCACGATGATACTGATGATGCTCACAACAAAAACACTTTACATCATTATTAAATGCAGCTAATATAAAATGGCCTCCTCATCACATATGTATATGATTTTAATAATGAACACTTGTTTAATGTAAGAAAGTGTGTTATTGACTCATTATCTTTATTATATACGACACAACGACTTTCGTTCTAAAGTTTTTTAGAGAAATTGCTGCGTATACACGATTTAAGATAATGTTATTTTTCGTACAACTAGATTAATAGTCTTCTAACCACTTTTCAGAAATTAGTATTCTAGGACTTAAACCTCATCATACTTATTTATAACCCGCAAAGGGATCCTTCAGTCCTAATTCTATCGAAATTTGTAATTAGAAATTACTGGCGAATGGACTTATTTCACGGATATGCTCCATAATATTTGCATATTAATTTCAATTAAATTTAAATATATACAAATATTGAATTGATTGCTGAAATGTTATTAGTTTCGAGACGAAATTTCACATACACACACACACACACACACACACACGCTGAGTCATGGCTACGTTACTTGTCACTCGATCACAGAAGTTAAGCGACTTTGGTTCTGTACAGTAGTTGTATGGCTGACTATCCCTCACGTTTGGATGATGTAGCGACCTTTAGATGGGTCGAATCCCAAGTAAAACTAAAGGTCCCCCTTGTCACATGACTTCAGATGACGCGAGGGAAGTTAAGCAACCTCAAACATTATTAGACACACATCGTGCCAAGCATCAAGGAAATTGGGAAACTGTCTTTAAGAATATGCAAATGTAAGAGTTTAAAATCCGATAAGTTGGAAAGATTTTTTTGTTTTAATTCGTCGTATGCAAAAGAGTAAAAAGGAGATTAATTTTATTTTAACGTCAAATGAATGAAACTTATAGATCTGAGTGATATAAAACAAATGGTTCGTCGAAATGAAGTTGACTTAATAATTTGATTAGTTCCCACTTGGCGCCATTCCCATTCCCATTCACAGTCTGAAAGTGGGAATTTCAGATTTAGGAAGAGAGTTTCCTATTTGCGAAAGGGTATAAAAAAAACGGGGGCTGTGACGCATTTGGGGGGGCCCCGAGGGGTATTTTTTTTTTTATGAGAAATCTAACTTAAAATAGAAAATTTTATGGGAGATGGGAATAGATCGATTTTGCGAGTCATATATTCGAGTTTGTCATTTTTGGACAAAGACTGAAATTAAGATGAAATTATTTCACTCTGTTACATTGATTCACGTGATTTTTATTTAGAGTAATATAGTTTATTTTTTATTCTCGTAATATTTTGTCGTTTTTTAATTTTTTTAAAATCTTTGAATAATTATGGATGCAGAATATTTAAATTTAATGACGTGAATTCATACGTCTCTATTAATTATAAGTTGATACTAAATAAGTGACTATTTCATTTTTTATTTTAAAAATTCTTAATGCATTTATCAAGATCAAGAAATATGTCCAATAAATTTTATTGGATTAAATTTTTTTTCCTAGGCTAGGGAAAAAATTAAATATTATTTAATAGTGAGTCATAAGTTATTTCGTTTTCTTCAAAATTTGTCGTTTTCTCTTATTCTGTTGCTGGGTAACATTTTTTAACGATTTATCTGCGAGCGACCGAAAATTAATTAGATATATCTTCTGTAACCCATAAAGTTAAATGATGTCTTTTAAGATGCGAGCATATATTCATCATAAAAACTTGAAAATTGGGGAAAATAAAGGTTAATATTCGTCTTTTTCACGCGCGGTTAAAACAGTACAATATATTGAATTGTCATTCAAAACTGACTAAGAAAATATATATCTTATGTTGTGCAAATTTGTTCAAATGTACTTTTTTTCATAAAATATTTTTCCTGATTGGGCTATTTTTTCGCTACTCTGCGACTTAATTAGTGTTTTGGTTTTGGTTCTGGCTATTTTTTTTTCTAATTAGATTCAGTTCGGTGGTGTTTGTGATAGAATTATGGGTACTTACGTATTAACGGGGGCCACATACCCGGTTAGGTCAACTGAATGCCAGGTTAGGTCATCTGAATGCCAGGTTAGGTCACCTGCACGCCCTTGATGATTGGTTAGGTTAAGTAGTGATATTTTCGTTAGTTTAAATGAAAATGACGAGGGCAAACTTTTCTGGTTAATTTTGAAGTGTTTTGTACGAAACTACCATCCGTTTCCTGTGCAAATGCGTAGTTTTCGAGATGACGATATCTCGAAAACTATGCATTTGCACAGGAAACGGATGACAGATTCGTGCCAAACACCTCAAAATTGACGAGAAAAGTTTCTCATCATAAAAACAGACTGGGTGTAAAAACAAATAATTACCAAAATAAATGTAATGTAAAAATGTTTCAAAAATCTTTCATGATTAGTTTCTATTTAAACTCGTAGTCAAAAAAATGGTTCTCCAGTTTTTATATTATTAGTATTATTATTTTTATTATTATTATTATTTCCTCCTAATTTTGTTTAATTTTGATCTTGCTTTAGGGGACTTCTATGCATCGACGAGGACTTCACCGGCAAATCTATTAACACAACCTAACCCAACTTAACTTCACCTAAATTAACTAAATGTAGCTAAAGAAAGTTTGTCAACAAAATGAGTGACGTTTTTTAGTGATATTTATACAATTTCCATATAAATATCGATTGAAAATCATTTGAAGAATATACAATATACATATACACATGGGCGTCGATTGCGGGTGGGGGTGGGGGGGGACGCATGGGACATGTACCTCCCATTTTTTACAAAGGGGGGAACCTACCAGTTGTCCCCCCCCCCCCCCCCCCATTTTCGTGGATGAATTGCTATAAATGCTAACTATTAATGGCACTTAATGTCGTATTATATGCAAATGTAATAACAATATTATAAATTATTGTCATGAACACCAGTGTATATTTATTATGGAATTTAGCAGTCAATTTGCTTTTTAATAATTGCACGTAGCATTTGTGTGTTCTTGGTAGAAATGATAATAATTTGGGCTGGCGAAATTTGTCTACACGCAAGCTACTTGGAGTATTGTTTGATTCGCTGTTTGAAGGCGAAGTGTCCCCCCCCCCCCCCCTGCCCACTATTTTAGGGCAATCGACGCCCCTGCATATACACTTCTACGACAAAGTCTTGTTACTTATTTTCGTTAATACATTATCATACCTTCTTTTCATTGTATGTAGTTAGAAAAATAAATCGGCCATTGTTATCATGTTATCATCGCGTCAGGCTTTTTGGAATTTCAAATAAGATGAATGAAGCGATAAAATTTTACTTGGAAACCTTTGTTTATTGATTGGTAGAATCCATTTTATAGTCTGAATGAGTCTTTTGTGATTTCTGATAATATATTGCAAGCAAATTTTTTGTAATGAAATTTAGCAACGGTTCCTAAATGTTTTGTGTCGTGCAATCACTCACTTTTTTTTTCCTAATCGTCTAAAGAATTATTCAATTTTTTCATTAGAAAACACAGTTTCGGAAAAAAGTTCACCTAGAAACATGAAATTTTTGAAAAACAAAGTTACTAATTATTTTAATATTTTATTCTTTTTGAGAGTGAATAAAACTTCAAAAACAAAATCCAGTCATCACTGATTAATAAATTTATGATTTTAAAATTTTAAGTTTCAAGAACTTTTTTCCAAAAATTTATCTATTTTGAGTTCTATGTTTATGCTCGTTTTCGTCACTTCGCACAACTGATTTGTTTATTAACAATGCTCTCTTCTTCACATTTTGTCGGACGTAACTTTTATTAAGTTTTTAACGTTAAGAGAGAATGACCGACATCAGAATCAATTATTTTTTCAGGAATTGTTTGGTGATTGGATTGCCATTAATTTATGAATTTAAAAGCGATCATAAAACCGTGTTGTCTAATTTCGAATGTAGTTTCTTACTAATTTCGTATTAACCACAGGTCAAACAAAAGGTTATTGATGTCCTAACTCGTTATAATATACTAAGCTTACGAATTATATATCGGGTGGCCCAAAAAAAAAGCCTTGAGATTTGAACATCAATAACTTCAAAAATATGCAGTTCACCCTTCCAAAATTTACAGAACTTTTACCTCAATCTATTGATAAGCCATTATAAAAATTTCAGATCTCTACATAAAATACTTTTTCCACAGCTGAGGGAACAATAAGGTATGGTGAAAAAAACGAATATTATAAACTAAAAACATTTTATTATTCACATCTTATGAACAAATATGATCAATATGGCCGCCGTCCTGCTTACAAATTAAGCTTAACCTTTTCTTCCACGACATGGTACATTTTCTGATTTCTGTTAATGTTATTTTGTCCCAACATTCGAGTATTTTTTTCTTTAATTGCATTTCTGTAAACTTTTCTGTTTGGCCTTCATAAATCTTCTCTGCTAGAGTGTTCCATATGCAATAATCCATGGGACTGCAATCAGGTGATTGCGAGGGCCAGTCGTTTTTCCAATGAAGTTGACTACATTCTGTTGTAGATAATCCTGTATGAACTTGCTAGTATGAGCTGTAGCACCATCTTATTGGAGTATGAAATTGTTTCTATAATACAGACGCCGACAATCAGACAAAAGATTCTCCTCTAAGATATTTACATAGGTTTCTGAATTAATTTTTTTATTTTCTGAAATGAAATGAATTTTCGTCTTTCCATTCACGATACAGCTGCTAATACCACGATTGTTTTTGGAAAACCGACTTGTCTAGCGGTAGTCTCGATGGAGGAATGTCTTTCTTACGCTGACCATAAACAACATCGTTCCGGGAGTTTCGAGCAATCTCGATGGTGAAATCTTTTTCATCTGTAAAAACTATTTTTTTTAACATCATTGGACAAAAATCTATCAAGCAATTTTCAACAACGAATTTTTCTTTTAGCTCTTACATTGCTGTCACGTCTTGAAACACGGATCATTTTAAATGCTTTAAGTCCTACCGTTCTCTGCATTCTTTGTATGGAACTTCGACTGATACCTAAATTTCTTGCAATTTTCCTCTGAGAGCAGTGTGACCCAGGTCGATCCTCTTGAGATAGGCTCATCATTTCGATCATTGCTATATTGTCTTGAGTGTAAACTGTTTTAGGCTGGACCACTTCCACGCTTCCGTGCCGTCGAACCGGTTGCTTTAAGTTTTTTAATTATTCTATTCACAGACATAACATTACAAGTTATTCCTGGAAATTCCCTCAAAATTCTTGCCCCAGTCCATTTTTTTTCCGAGAAACACTTTTCAATCACCGCTTTTTCACCGTTAGTTAGAACCATAATTTGAAGGGTAAGTTTAAAAAACAGTATTTAAGATGGGCGTAGCCTACATCAGCTGACGTTTTTCAGAGACTAACAGATTATCCATAGGCTAAGGAAACTACTACAAATCTTAGAATAGTTGCCAGGTACAGCTATACACATTTAGGATTTAGGATATTCGTTTTTTTCACTATACCTCATTGTTTCCTCAGCTGTGGGAAAAGTATTTTATGTAGAGCTCTAAAAATTTTATGATGGCTTATCAATAGATTGAGGTAAAAGTTATGTAAGTTTTTGAAGTGTGAACTGCATATTTTTGAAGTTACTGATGTTCAAATCTCAAGGCGATTTTTTTTGGGCCACCCGATATAAATACAGTTGGTGGTCTCCCAGATAATAATATGATGTAGTCGTTAGTTGGGATCAGAACATCAGCAGACCCATTTTATACATAAGAAATAATTACTGCTATAAACACTCATTTTCAGTTATTCATTTCATAATTTTCCTCTGTACTAACATCTGGAGTCGCATGGCATAGGGGACCCAGAGCTTAAAGTGGAATCTAAACCACGGGTTAGTACATCATCTGAACACGGAAGATGGTTACTCAGCCAACTTATATCCATACCCAGTGTCGTTTAACTTCGCTGACGTAGTGTAATGATGGCGAAGTGGTGTAGCAATGCGACCATGGCGTAACCAATTCATTTTGAGTGTGTAGGGTTGCTTGCAAGGTGTTAGAATGGAGATAAATCACTAATTGTCACAAAGATTCGCCAGACTGATTATAAATTAAAAAGTCCGCGATGTTCATATCAGAAAATAAGTTTGTCCATTCCTTTCACGTTATTTCAGCCGCACTTCCAGTTTCAAATAACTTATTTTACATAAAAAAAAAAGAGTAACCTAAAACTCATTTTACTGCTCATATTTGCATCAGGATTGGGATTTTACTTATGTTTCCCTTCCAATGTACTCAAATATCACAATAAAAATTATAATTCATGCGTGACTCAAACACAAACACACGCACACACATTCTCTCTCTCTCTCTCTCTCTCTCTCTCTCTCTCTCTCTCATATATATATATATATATATATATATATATATATATATATATATACTGTATATAGGGTGGGCAAAAAAAAAGGGGGAGACCTCGAACTTTGGCTGTAAAATCCAAAGTTAGGGTCAGATTTCAATATTTTTTTCACACCCCAGAACTAAGTAAATTTCCTATATGGTGAGCGGATTTCAAAGAAAACTAATGAAAATTATGGATTTATTGAACATTTCTTTATGCCACTAGGCATAGTACTAGGTTAGTACTAGGTAATTTTATGGTTTGTATGCCATCTTTTAGTATCTCCTGTTTTATCGATTTTCTCGAAGCTTGTCCATACCTCCTGCAGTTGGCTTACGTTAATTAAAATCGCTTTAATTATTGCAAAATTCTTCTGGAATATTCGCCATAAATCCAATTTCTCAGCTAAAATGCTAAAAGATGGCATACAAACCATAAAATTACGTAGTAGTAACATACAAAAATTTCATGGTTCTACGTACCATATTTGCCGAGATATGAGGGATTTAAAAGGTCTCCCCTTTTTTTTTGCCGACTCGATAATGCAGGCAGTAATAGTGTAAATGGAGAATTTCCAGTGGCATAAAGAAATGTTCAATAAATCCGTAATTTTCATTAGTTTTCTTTGAAATCCGCTCACCGTATAGGAAATTTACTTAGTTGTGGGGTGTGAAAAAAATATTGAAATCTGACCATAACTTTAGATTTTACAGCCAAATTTCGAAGTCTCCCTTTTTTTGGCCCACTCGAGACGTGTATATATATATATATCAGAGCTGGGCAGTATTTAAATACATTTGTATTTAAATACGTATTTAAATACATTTGTGTATTTAGAACTGTATTTATAAATACATTGTTTTTCATGTATTTAAATATAGTATTTAAATACTTTAATGAGTATTTAAATACAATGTATTTAAATACTCAAAATATAAAAATGTAAATACTTTTACTGGTTTAATACACGTTCTGTACTAGCACAGTACGACGCTTCGACAGTGTAGTACAGCATGGTTCATGTTTCAACGTGTCAGTTCAATCAGTTGTGTGCCACTCTTAGTCGAAAGCGGTTGATTTCTTTATCGTGTGCGTGTCATGGCTTAGTGAATTAGTGAATGCATATGTTAAAATTTGTATGTATTTAAAATGTATTTACAAATGTATTTAAATACAATTGATGTATTTTGTATTTAGTATCTAAATACATTTGTAAAATGTATTTAGTATTTAGTATTTAAATACATTTCTCCCATGTATTTAGTATTTAGTATTTAAATACATTCAATGTATTTATTGCCCAGCTCTGATATATATGTATATATATATATGTATATATATATATATATATATATATGCACAAACTCAGAATGATCCCCTGAGAAACTTATATGTTAAACACATACCGTGCATGGAACAAGGAACTCTTCTGGGAAATTACATTCACTATAGTTCGAATAAGTAATGATAAGTGACAAATACTATAGTTTTTCTTTTTCATGATGGAAAACCCAATGTGGACACCGGGTTACTCGCAAAGAGACCCAAAATATAGCTTCCCTCACCAGCTATCTGCAAAGCAGATAGGATCCAGCTTTGGGACAGGATCTAACAGCTTATACCTAGCCTACTACATTCAGAACCTCAATATACGCAAGAAACTCGTTGCATTCACGTCGGATTGAATACATCAAAGAAAAAGGGGTATCTATTGTATATATATAGATATATACATTTTAACTGCAAACAACACACAGTATAATTAATGTAAAGAACGACGCTTGTGTAGAAGAACGTTCCGCACAAGATGAGGAGGAAGAACGAACAAATGAAAAATGAGGTACCACCGGGGAATCGAACCCGGGATCATCCGAGTGCCGGTCAGATATGCTATCCACTACACCATGGACCTCGATCAATCAGAAGTCGTAATTCTCCTACATACGAGCAGAAACCAATGCCCTGAGGGGGCACCTTCGCATGCCGTACATATATATACACATTTTAACTGCAAACAACACACAGTATAATTAATGTAAAGAAGACGCTTGTTCGTTCTCCCTCCTCATCTTGTGCGGAACGCTCTTCTACACAAGCGTCGTTCTTTACATTAATTATACTGTGTGTTGTTTGCAGTTAAAATGTGTATATATATGTACAGCATGCGAAGGAGGTGCCCCCTCAGGGCATTGGTTTCTGCTCGTATGTAGGAGAATTACGACTTTTGATTGATCGAGGTCCATGGTGTAGTGGATAGCATATCTGACCGGCAATCGGATGATCCCGGGTTCGATTCCCAGGTTGTACCTCATTTTCCATTTGTTCGTTCTCCCTCCTCATCTTGTGCGGAACGCTCTTCTACATAAGCGTCGTTCTTTACATATATATATATATATATATATATATATATATATGTATGTAGGATATTACGTTATCCTTTAAAGGTATTCTCAGTATGTCGCTTCCTCGCAGCAACAAGGAAGTTTATACGGTTTAATTAATCTGACTGACGTCCACGGTTCTTCTTTTCAACTTTACTTTATCTGACTGCGAGTTACGATGAAACGATTTATACCTTCGCTCAATGGCGTACCCTCTCTCTCTCTCGGCCCGTTGAGAGACGGGAATGTTTCTTCTTGGAAGGCTATAAAATGACGCATCACACTTTTGTCCTTCTTTATTTGACACAGAATATTAGAAATGAAATCCTTTACACAACACTTGATAGAGAGTTACAACAACTGATTACATTTAAATAAGCTGAGGGGTCCAGCCAAGCCCGGCTGGCCCACGGGCGGAACACTCTACTCCCTCTGTCGGAAGCTGAGGCGAGCGTTAGACTGACAAGGCATGTTGCCTTCCTCAAGGGGCTCCCTTTGTCCACGTGTTACAGAAGACTATTAAACTTGCAAAATCCTACTCGAATAATGATATTAACAAGAGAATTGGTATAATTGGATATTAGCAAAAGAATTTATACAATTGTAGTTTTACACTTAACTCTTTTATGTGATTTATAATAATTGAAAAGAACATTTACAATTTGGGAATCTCTGTTTAAGATTAGACGTGGCAACCATGTTTTCGTTAGGCTTAGATAGACTGGAACCAAAACTTTCCGTTGGGGCATCGAGGCAAATCTACACAAACATTAAGAATTTAACGGCTCACATTTTAATTTATATGAACCAGAATAATATCTTTTAAAGGATTAAATATTTTAATTTGTACAAACAGACTATCTTTAAATTTTAACCTAAATTTATTTCCTTGTGGAAAACACTTTTCCACACACACACACACACACACACACACACACACATATATATATATATAATATATATAATATATATATATATATATATTTTGTTATATGACGCGGGATTACACTTTATTTTTAAGGTGTAAATTATACCTTTATTTTAGCCTGTTTTCCTTTAAACCACACCATATAGATTTAACCAAAGGTTTATATATATATATATATATATATATATATATATATTTTTTTTTTTTTTAAGTTCGGGAAGAACCGATTCGCCTCTATTTAAAAGGGCATATCTCAGCGGAAAAACAAAGAAAAAGTGAGAGGAAAGACAGAGGAAAAAGAAAGGGTGGAGGGACAGTCGAAGTGGGAAAAGACCAAGGATGAGAAAGACTGCAGGGTCGAGCCCCATCATCCTTGGGTGCTAGGGCCGGGAGGGCGCACGTGAAACCTCCAGGAACAAGCACGTACAAACGAGCACAAAGAGCACTCAAAAGCACGAGCTTAGAACCCCCTTGCGGGGATATATATATATATATTATATATATATATATATATATCACTGATTATATATTCTTATTTCTGTCAATTTGTGTTGGGGGATAATTATAAAACCTTTTACAAAAATAATATATTCATCACAGACTTTCTAAACCAATTATAATGCAAAATGAAATTTTTGACAGTAATAAATATTTGTTGAAAAATGACACTTGATAATAAGATAATTAAGCAAAATGCATAAGCGCTTTAAAATTGACTATTAGACACTTTTAATCTACAATTTGTAGTTATTTAACTGAATACAGTCGTATTGTAATATGCCCGATCATTAAAATGAATAAACGCATACATACTACAATTTTGATTGAATTATCTTTAGAACAACAGTTGGTTCTCTACCCGGCCTTTTGGTATTTTGTACATAATACAATTTCGTAAAATGCACAAGCACTTTAAATTTGACTGCGACAAGTTTAATCTACAATTGGTAGTTATTTAACTTAATACAGCCGTATTGTAATACGCGAGACCAGGGGCGTCGATTGCTCTAAAATAGTGAGGGGGGGGGGTACACGTCGCCTTCAAACAACGAATCAAACAATACTCTGAGTAGCCGTTGCGTGTAATATATCAATGTCGTAATTTACCACTTACCTGTTTTTTGTATTTTTCTCAGGATGTTGAATAAAACTCAATTGTACTTAATCATTTTTGTCTTTCTTTATTTAAAATTTTTTTTTGCAGAAATAAGAAACGCAATACAAACTATTTATAATATTTAACCTTTCATGTAGCATAATATCACACATATGTTTAACCGAAATAAATCTTTTATTACCTGTAGACAACAGAGGTCAATGTACATAAACTGATAACAAAATATGTTAGTGAAATATAAAACAAATAAACTGCACTTTGATCACACTTTAATATTGAAAATGATACGTAACAAAACCGTTTATTTAACATATTTCCATTTCGTGTACTTAATGACCAAGAACACACAAATGCTACGCGCAATTATTAAAATGCAAATTTACTGCTAAATTCCATGATAAATATACACTGGTGTTCATGACAGTAATTTATAATATTGCTATTACATTTGCATATGCATATAATACGACATATAACATCTTATTAGGTTCCATTAATAATTAGCATTTATAGCAATTCATCCACGAAAGTGGGGAGACATGTCCTCTGCGTTCCCGTCCCCCCGCAATCGACGCCCATGCGCGAGACCATTACAATGAATAGACCAATAACAATTTAAGTTACAATCATAGGTCTGCTTGGCCCTCTACCACATTAGCTAACACACATAATGCGAATAGAATAAATGAATTTCGTATTATATGAATTACAATTAGAACCACTTATCTGTAGGGTAGACCTTCTTAGATCGGATTAGCCGTTACAAATAACGTACAATGATAATAACACTGTGTAGGTTACCCCACGAACTCGGTGCTCGTTTTCTTCCTCCGGAAAATAGGATAGACTCTTTTTGGAGTCTTTTACAGACGCGAATCTTTCATTTCACTTTAGCCACACATTCGCTTTAAGAGTGATTTACGCGTTAGGTCTGTTTTCTATACTTTTGTAGGGAAGACCATTTTAGCTTGGCGAGTATAGAATATTAGAAGAACGATTTCGCTTCTAAGTGCTACACGCGATTTGAATTTATCATTACGGCACAATATACAGTATGTATATTTATATACTTGAGCAAACTTCCACTAAGAACTCGTTTGTTATTCTTAAAAGGAGAAATAAATCTAATGTTCTTATTTAAATTTAACACAGGGTTTGTGAGAGGGAACCTTCGTTAACCAGCCTTAAGACGCACTGATCCAGTGCCCAGCGCCACTTTTGACGAATACAACTCTTTGTTTGTTGGAGCTTCGCTTAATTTTCCGTTTGATATTTACACATATAATTAATTGTTTGCATGATCAATTTTGTTTGTGGGTTAATTTATAGCCAGTAATTAATTAACCTTATTACATTATTCCCATACATAACAAAATATATATATATATATATATATACATTCAACTGCAAAGAACACGCAGTATAAATAACGTAAAGAACGACGCTTGTATAGGAGATATTCCGCGCAAGACGAGAAAGAGAAAACAACAAATGAAAAAATGAAGTACCACCTGGGAAACGAACCCGGGATCTTCCGATTGCCGGTCAGACGCGATACCACTACATTTGTTGTTTTCTCTTTCTCGTCTTGCGCGGAATATCTCCTATACAAGCGTCGTTCTTTACGTTATTTATACTGCGTGTTCTTTGCAGTTGAATGTATATAATGTTACGGCATGCGGGAGGTGCCCCTTGGGGCATTGGTTTCTGCGAGTATGTAGAGGAATTACGGCATTTGGAAGAGTGAAGTCCATCGTGTAGTGGTATCGCGTCTGACCGGCAATCGGAAGATCCCGGGTTCGTTTCCCAGGTGGTACTTCATTTTTTCATTTGTTGTTTTCTCTTTCTCGTCTTGCGCGGAATATCTCCTATACAAGCGTCGTTCTTTACGTTATTTATACTGCGTGTTCTTTGCAGTTGAATGTATATAATGTTACGGCATGCGGGGTGCCCCCTTGGGGCATTGGTTTCTGCGAGTATGTAGAGGAATTACGGCATTTGGAAGAGTGAAGTCCATTGTGTAGTGGTATCGCGTCTGACCGGCAATCGGAAGATCCCGGGTTCGTTTCCCAGGTGGTACTTCATTTTTCATTTGTTGTTTTCTCTTTCTCGTCTTGCGCGAATATCTCCTATACAAGCGTCGTTCTTTACATATATATATATATATTGGGCGAGCCAAAAGTCACGACTGAGTGTTGTAACTTAACATTCATATATTTATTTTACAATTATTATAAAGTAATCTTAGAGGAATGCAAACCCCGCCATCAAGAGTGTCTGTATATAATACATCAAGTACGCTGGACAGATTTAACCCTCTCTGTCCTAAATTATTGTTTTGAGCTAAAAAATATTTAAACTTACAAATGTTAAAAAGGTATGGAAACATAAACGAAACTTTGTTTAGAAATTTATTTAATTAATTACACTAGAAATTATATGATTCCATTGACGCTGTCAAGCAATAAGAGACACTAACATGACTTCGGTACTTTGAATGAAACAAATAAAAGCAATATTTGTCCTTTACTAAACACAACGGTAGACCATACTACTACGAATGAATGCATTAAAACAGTTTTTGTCCTTTGTTAAACATAATGATATATCACACTTTCCGCATTTTAGACGAGAGTAGCCTTTCATACAGTTTCTGCATCTCTTTTTGGGTTCTAAATGCTCAGACGAATGTCCAAAATACTGCCAGATATTGCTATACAGTTAATTGTTATATTCAAATGCCATAAGGCATCATTGAAGCTAATCTCAGGAAATTACACGTACTTTTTGTTGATGATGCCATATGGAATCGCTGGGACAGAAAGGGTTAAAATTGCAGGTTAATTTGCTACGTTACAAACCAAGTTAGAATAAAGCAAATCTGATCATGACCGCAGGTAGATCCTGAATCGTCCTTCGAAGAAAACAAAGGGGTATACAGGGTGGGCGAAAAGTCTTTAAGTATTTTATACATAAAACTATTTAGTTAAGATTATACAGATAAGTGTTCAAATGATGAAACAAATCAAACAAAGTCTTTAAGAATTTTATTCATACAAATATTTTGTTAAATTGTAATTTAATCTTCAAAGAGTTCTCCATCCGCTATGATACATTTGTGGATTCTCTCTGTGAAACTATTCATTGTTCTTCGGAACATATCGAGTGGGATCCTTTTCAGTTGTTCATCTATTCTGCGGCCAAAGGCATTCATATTATTTGGTTAGCTGAAACTTGGAGCGTAGAGTTTGTCACGCAAATAAGACCAAAACCAAATAAGACCAAAACCCATCTTCCTTCAACGTTTGTATCCAGAATCTCACAGACAGCTGCAGAGTAATGTGGCAGCGCTCCATCATGTTCATAAAGTCAATTCCTGCCAACGCCATTAGTAAACTGCGGCAAACTTTGTCTCTCAATACCTAGCACAGCGTTTTCCACTCATCGTATCTCTCTATATGTCAAAGGAAACGAGTCCTCAATACCAATGCATGACCAAACGGTTGTGTAGCCGTTTTAACGGGTTTATCCACTCGTATTTAGGGATTTTTTTTCGCCCAGTTGCGAACGTTGTGTTTGTTTCCTTTACTTGTTAAATCGAACACACATTCGTCTGAAAATTTGAACTTCCAAGGAAATCTGGATCACTGTTGAACTTTTGTCTCATTGTTTCAGCAAACTGCAGCCGTCTACTAGAATGAGGTAAGAGTAAATGGGTTTGTAATTGTGGTACCCCTGTGATTTCAATATTTTTGCTACTGAAAATTAGGAATACCTAATTGCTGTGCGACTTTTCTCGTTAAATTTGTTGAATCGACTTAAAAACTGTCGAGGACATTTTCTTTGTTGTCTCCTGTCGCCGTTACTGGCACTCCACTTCTTGGACGATATTTTACCAGGCTCCCTGTTTCAAAAGTTTGAGCTTCTGGTATCTAAGAGTGGTTGCGTTTGGTGGTGGTTTATCATATTTTTCTTCAAACTTTCTTCACAATTATTATAGGAAATAGCCCACGATACAAGATACACATTTTCTTCATTGCTATATTCCATCCTTACTGACAAGGCGCTGACTGGACGCTAGAGCCTAGGGCCTCCCTGTTCTAGCCTAGGGTCATTCCTGGCCTTGTGTAGTTGCTTCGAAAAGTATCGCATACACTGCAGTAACATCATTGGAAATTATATATATTATTAACAAATTATTTGTATGTATAAAATCCTTAAAGACTTTCCTCCTATCTCACCCTATATATATATATATATATATATACTGTGGCTCTGTGCCAATTTTTATAATTGGGAACATACTCAGGAATTTCTAAAGTAAGTTTTCATCATTAAGTTCATTTTTAACTATTAAATTCTCTCCATAATGTGTTTTTATTCCAGTGTGTTTGTCCTGCCTTTTACCGTTTTAATATTTTAGAATTTTACAGCTCTGATGATGGAAAATATATAATTTCCGAAACGTTTGCCTGTTGAACAAGAATGATAAATACTTGGGTTTACCCGTTCATCCTTAATATATATATATATATATATATATATATATATATATATATATATATATTACAGAGTCATGCAAGAAGTAAATAGACACCCTTAATTTTATGGTAAAATGTATGCATCCAATTTTTTTGCCATTATTATGACTAATATTCGTTTCCTACATTTCTATCCTTGAAGAAGGACTTATGCCAATATTCTCAAGTGGTCAAATTGAAAAAGACAGCTGCCTGTTCATGGAAGATGGAGCCCCATGCCACACTGCAAAAAAGACGAAAGAATGCGAGGAGCGAAATGCGAAATGCGAAATGGTATCAAACGACTTCCTTGGCCGAGTCAGTCCCCTGACATGAACCCCATAGAACACGTGTGGGCAATACTAGACAAGACTTTACTAAAAAGCCCAAAAAACCAGCAACACGATCAGAATTGTTGAATCTTTTACGCCAAATTGTTACAGCAAAATCTGGCTGTCTATTTACTTCTTACATATATATATATTATATATATTATATATATATATATATATATATATATATATATATATATATATACAGTGCCCGCGAAAGTATCCGATCACTCAAGAAAATACAATATTTTCCCTTAATATTCAGAGACACGTAATTCACTTTCTATTTGTTCTAGCGACATCTGGTAACTTTGAGGTTGCTCGCTGATATGAGAGCTATCCAACGCATCTCAAATTAGTGTTCTGGTAGCCTTCGTTGCGGGTGGCTGTGTCTCAAATTTGTCAGATTTCACTGTTTGTGTAAATTTCTTGATATTTTTTTTTTTTACAGAAAGTGGTGTAAATAAAATTTATATATAATGTGTGCTAAAAACAACTTAAGAGTGATTGTCGAGGTGCTATTGTTGCTTTGCATGCATGTGGGAAATCACAGAGACAGATAGCTAAGGAATTAAACATATCCCAAAGTACCGTTAATTTATGGGTTTCACGGGCTAAGAACAATGGTGGCCTAACCACGCCAGTCCCTAAAAACGATCTGGCAGACCGAGAAAAACAAATTCGCGAACAGACAAACTTATGAAACATTTAGTATTGAAAAACCCAACAATAACTGCGAAAGAAATAAAATTTAATATGAATATTTGTTATCTGGTGTTTCTGAACGAACTATCCAGGAGCGGCTCCAAAAAGAACTCGGATTACCATCTCGCCATGCTGCTAAGAAACCGTTCATTAATGAAAAAATGCGTAAAAAACGTGTCGCATTTTGTAAAAAATACATTCATTGGACTGTTGATGACTGGAAGAAGGTTTTATTTAGCGATGAGTCGACATTTTTGACATTCAGAAGTTGTCCAAAAAAGGTTCGCCGGCCCATTGGCTCAAATAGGATGGACCCTAAATACACCCTAAAGACAATGAAACACCCTCCAAGTGTGATGGTTTGGGGTTGTTTCGGTTACTATGGGCGTGGAAACTTATATTTTCTTCCGAAGAACACAACTATGAATGGTGCACGGTATTTAGCAATGCTACAGGATAAACTTCTAATGGCAATGGCAATCCAAAGGACAAAACATACATGCATGATGGTGCACCATGTCACAGGGCCAAAATAGTGACAAAATGGATTACTGACAATAAATTTGATATTTTGGATTGGCCTGGTAATAGTCCAGATCTCATCCGATAGAAAATCTGTGGCTAATAATAAAAATAAGGTTTGAATGCCACGACACTGGCTCAGTCGAAAAATTACAAGAGGCCATCAAAAAGGTTGGTGCAAGGAAATATCAGTGGAAGTTTGTCAAAACTTGATTAAATCCATGCCAAAACGTCTAGAACAAGTCATCCAAACCAAAGGACAGATGACAAAATACTATATAAGGTTAGTATACATTTAAACATTGTTTTTTTATGTAAAAAATACAAATTTCAAGGGTGATCGGATACTTTTCGCGGGCACTGTATATATATATATATATATATATATATATATATATATATATATATATATATATATATTATATATATATATATATATATATATATATGTAAGAAGTAAAGACAGCCCAGATTTTGCTGTAACAATTTGGCGTAAAAGATTCAACAATTCTGATCGTGTTGCTGGTTTTTTGGGCTTTTTAGTAAAGTCTTGTCTAGTATTGCCCACACGTGTTCTATGGGGTTCATGTCAGGGGACTGACTCGGCCAAGGAAGTCGTTTGATACCATTTCGCATTTCGCATTTCGCTCCTCGCATTCTTTCGTCTTTTTTGCAGTGTGGCATGGGGCTCCATCTTCCATGAACAGGCAGCTGTCTTTTTCAATTTGACCACTTGAGAATATTGGCATAAGTCCTTCTTCAAGGATAGAAATGTAGGAAACGAATATTAGTCATAATAATGGCAAAAAAATTGGATGCATACATTTTACCATAAATTAAGGGTGTCTATTTACTTCTTGCATGACTCTGTATATATATATATATATATATATATATATATATATATATATATATAAGGATGAACGGGTAAACCCAAGTATTTATCATTCTTGTTCAACAGGCAAACGTTTCGGAAATTATATATTTTCCATCATCAGAGCTGTAAAATTCTAAAATATTAAAACGGTAAAAGGCAGGACAAACACACTGGAATAAAAACACATTATGGAGAGAATTTAATAGTTAAAAATGAACTTAATGATGAAAACTTACTTTAGAAATTCCTGAGTATGTTCCCAATTATAAAAATTGGCACAGAGCCACAGTACAAAAAAACTTTAAAAAGTTTAAAAGGTTTAAAAAATTAAAAAATTAAAAAATCGGTGTTATCCTGTGATGATCAGGTCAAACGCAAATTGTAATAATTTGGGTGGTCTGGTTTTTCGGATGTGTAAAGCGCTCTTAAACGCGGAAGTCGGTCAGTTGGTAGCATTTATTATTTGGAAAGAAGAGGGGTCAGTGGGGTGATCTGTAGCGAGACAATGATCTCTTATAGGTGGATTTCGAGGGTTTATTTAGACTTTAGAGGATGTAAATGCGGCTTGAAAATCTTCGATGATGAAAAAATAAAATATGAACAAACCTTCAAATGATATATATATATATATATATATATATATATATATATATATTGTAGTATATGTTACAAACTTTTAAATTTGACGCATTCTTGCAATCTATCTTCAATTGCAAGAAGATAGATAAAGACCACACGTTGGTTCAGTATCGATTACAATGGAAAGGAGTAAAGACATTCGCTTCAAGCAACGTGTCGTAATTGAATTTTTGACCGCGGAAAGTGTTGCTCCCATAGACATTCATCGGCGAATGCAAACAGTGTACGGCAAATAGTGTGTTGATGTGAGTACCGTTCGACGTTAGGCGAGGCAGTGTAAAGGGGAAGCAGGGCAAGAAGATTTGCGAAACAAACCGCGAAGTGGAAGGCCTGTAACGGCAACCAACGAGTCTCATCGGAACTAGTTGAAGAACTGATTCGTGGAAATCGTCGCATTAAACAAAATGAAATTGCTGCAATGCTCGATATCTACAAAGAGCGAGTGGGACACATTATCAGTATTCTCGGTTACCGAAAGGTCTGCGCCAGATGGGTGCCTCGCATGCTCACTGCCGAGATGAAAACTGAGAGACTACGCATTTGCCAAGAAAATCTGCAGCGCATCGAAAATGAAAAAGATGAATTTCTGCACAGCATTGTGACAGGGGACGAGACATGAGTCCACTATTATGACCCTGAAAATAAACGACAATCCGTGGAATATCGGCACAAAAATTCACCGCAACAAAAAATTCAAAGTTTAAAAATCGACTGGAAAAGTGATGATGACTGTTTTTTTGGGATATTACTGGTGTTGTTCTCAAAGACTTTACGGAAAGAGGGAGAGCAATCAACTCTGCACGTTATATTGAAACTCTGAAGAAGTTGAAAAAACGGATCAGAAGAGTTCGCACCCACAAAAACGCAGTCATTGTTCACCATGACAACGCACGGCCTCACAGCAGTGTTCAAACGCGAGAAGCAATTGAGGATCTGCAATTCACCGTCTTGCCGTATCCACCATATAGCCCCGATTTAGCACCATGCGATTTTCACCTCTTTCGTAAATTTAAAGAACATCTCTGTAAAAATCGCTACGAGTCTGTCGAAGAAGTTAAGGCCGCTGTGAAATTTCGGTTTCGTAGTCAAAGCTCCGAGTTTTACCGGGATGGATTTCAAAAACTCATTTATCGTTGGCGTAAATGTATCGAGGTAGAGGGTGATTTTATAGAAAAGTAAATGTATCGTTTTAAAGAATAAACTCTAAGATACATAGCTGCTTTTGTTTCGATAAACTCCTTCAACCCATTTAAAGTTTATTTGAGTGGAGGCATTACTTTTCAGCCCACCCTCGTGTGTGTGTGTATATATATATATATATATATATATATATACCTTTCAAATATTCCGTGCAATGATTCCTTATTTCACGAAGATCATGCTTGTTGTCCCTTCTCTTGAGTTGGCCTAATGAAGTAAAGAGTTGGTTTCTTGTGTTCTTCACCTCACAGAGCGAGGTACACCCAACTTAACTTGCTGAGATTTCAGCAAAGGGAGAGCGGGAAAGAATATATTCCACTTTGGAAGTGAGATAATCAAAGAATTTTGGATAATCAGTAGAATTAAGGGAAAGGTAAACAGCGAAGATGTATTTAGTTTGAGGTTGGCATATAAGCCGTAACGAGAGGGTATAAAATTCGAAAGATTCGAGTTCGGGAATACGAGAACAAGTTTGGTCATTATGTACAGTACATATACGCAACATCCACCTTTGGAGTGAAATTAAGTATAGAGAAAGTAAGAGGATACAGAAAAGGGTCGCTGTCAGTGGTTCCAGACACCTTAGTTTCAGTGAGGAAAAGAAGATGAGGTTTAGAGGAGGAGAGGTAGTGTTTGTGTCCAACAGATTGAAAATTTGAGAAAAGGCCATGAATGCTGCAAAAGTTTAAGAAAAGTGAATCAGACAGAGGCCCAGAACATCTCGAATGGGCGGTAGCAGCACCGCTGCCCGGGTCTGCGTTACCGGTATCGGCGGCGGAAGAGCCAGAAGTGGGGATATTTATGGTCCCCACCCCAGGGGACTCGAGGTTCTTGAAGTTGATGCCTTTTTTTTTCTTAATTTTGAAAAGATTATGTAGTATGTAAGATGCATATACTGTATATGTAGTGAGGAATAGGGAGAGAATTGCGTGTTTGAGAGCATGATGGGCTGCTCAAGAGGTAGATGAGACACGGAAAAAGATCAGCTAAGGAGGACAGTGACAGGAGAAACGGGAGTTCCAGCACTTCCTATCTTCTGTCTAACATCGCCCTGGAGTACTTCCCTGGTCGATTGGTGTCTACAATCTCCTCCGCTATATATATACACTGTCTGCAAAAAAAAAGGGTTCACTCTAAAAACAGCCATGAAATCAACATTTATTAACCAATCATAATGAAACTCATAGAGAGGAAAACTATGTAAACAGTATATATGTACATCAATTTTCAGATTATTATATTCAAAATTAATGATTTAATGAGGATTGTTTTCGTTCAACAAATTTTGTTGAACATCGCTCCAGTTTTGAATTCTGGGAGTCCACAAAGGCGGTAAAACTTTGGTAGTAAAATTTTTATTCTCATTTTAGTTATAAAGTACATCATAAGATTTATAAAATATAGGAAATGCCTCCATTAAAAAACCATGGAAATAAAAAGGGATTTTGAATTTCGAAACAGAACTTAAATCCTAAGTTTACAAAAGAAATCAAATCAACATTTTACTCTTTTGGAATTCCTATTTAAAAAATTGTTCAATGTGTTTCCCTTCTGTTTCAACAATTTTCTTCAATCTTGAACGAAATTCATCAATGGTTCGATTGATCTGCTCCTGTGGTATCTCTTCCCACTTCTCCACAAGAAGCTGACGCAAGTGATCAACATTTCTCACCCTGCTCCTGTAAACTCTCTGTGCCAAATTTTCCCAGATTCCATAGTCAACAGGGTTCAAGTCAGGACTGTTAGGTGGCCAATTTTGGGTTCGAGTAATTCTGGGACATTATTTTTTAAGTATTCCACAATTTCTATTGCTGTATGGGACGTTGCTCCATCTTGCTGAAAACGATAATAACCACCGTTGGCCAGATTTTGCATTTCGGGAAGCATGTTTCGCAGCAGAATATTTCGATAGTACTCGGCAGTGACTTTTACACCAGGCTCAATAAAATGAATGGATGTTTTTCCTAACTTTGATATGCCAACTGACACCATGACACGAGCTGAGAAATGACTTCTAGTTGCAAAAAGTCTACTATCAGGTATTTCATTCTTAAATTGGACGTGCGAGTAAACCGTCATTTTGACTGTTCCGAGGTGGCTCCACAGTGAATCTCTTTTCATCAGTGAAAAAAGCCTTTGAAAGTTTATCACATGTTACTCGCCATAAGATTTGTTTTGATCTTTGAACTCGTTTCTGCTCATCAGTTTGAGTAATCTTTTGCCCGTGCGCTCTTTTGAAAGGTTTTAGTTGAAGATCTGGTTTAATTATGCGTTTCACACTAGTTTCGGATAATTGTAACTCCTTTGATACGCGAGCTGGTGTCATATGGGTTCCTGGCTGGTTTTTCTGATTAATATACGTTATTCGACGTCGTCAATATTGTCTTGTATGCGAACAGTTTTTGGTCGCTCACTTCCCTCTCTTCTTTTGATATCCCCAGTCTCGTCAATTTTCTTTAAAAGCTTTCCCAAACCACCAAGAGTCCATCCTTTGTTGGGGAATTCGGAGAGTTGTTTCGTTCGTCCATATCCCTTTTCTAGTCTATAATGCTTAATTATACTCTTATCTTCCTCTGAAAATGGCATATTCACTATATTTTATAACCATGCAAAAAAACAATCGTATATTAGAATTTACAAAAGTGAAAATGGAAATAAAGGATTCTTATTTAGTTTGTCGAGCATCAGGTGTAGTATTATTAGAGAAATATTTAATAAATCGTTATATTTGATAGCTTCGAACTGAAATTTGTTTTACAGGTAGTTTTATGTATCTTTTACGTGTATAAGTTTCATACTGATTGTTTGAAAAATGTTGATTCCATCGATGTTTTTAGAGTGAACCCTTTTTTTGGTAGACGGTATATATATATATATATATATATATATATATATATATATATATATATACCTTTGGCATATATATATATGTGATGTAAAATAAAGCGCTGTCGCGACGAATTATAAAGAAGAAACCACTCTTCAGGAAGACGTAAATTTTTATTTCTTAACACCAGTAGTTTCGGCTCCTCGGAAGCCCTTATCAATTGACAAGGGCTCGCGTGGAGCCGAAACTGTATTGGTGTTAAGAAATAAAAATTTACGTCTTCCTGAAGAGTGGTTTCCTTCTTTATATATAATATATATATATATATAATTACGGAAACTATAAATGTGGCGCATTCTTGCAGCCTATTTTGAAAGCCATTATAAGATATTCCAAAAGGTCAATAAAACATATCTACAAAGCGATGATTCAGACGATTCCCTCTTTTAGAATGATTGGAATGATCATTTTCTACATCACTAAATTTTGTTCCAAATCCTCGAACAGGATGGAAAATAGTATGGACTGTGGAAATATATATATATATATTATATTATATATATATATATATATATGACGTGGTTTTATACTTTATATTTAAGGTGTGATTTATACCTTTATTTTAGCCTGTTTTCCTTTAAACCACATTATATAAATGCTGTTGTTGATCGAAGCACAGTTGGACGCTGGTCTAAACGTGTGAGACCATCGGAGAGGGAGAGCCGCCTCGAGGAGAACCACGCAGCGGTCGCCCGGGCATTGGCTGTGACATATTCACAAATATTCACAAACGTACTAACAGCATCATTCGAGCAAATCGGCACGTTACATACAAGGAGCTATCACTGGAGCTAGGAATTAGTAAAGGAAGTGTGAATACGATAATTCAGCAACTGGGATACTCAGAAGTGTGTTCACGGTTTGTTCCTCGCAACTGACTGAAGATCACAAAGCCCAAAGAAAAGAAATTGCTTCTGAGTCGTTGGTTCGATACGAGACAGAAGGGGATGACTTCCTTTCACGAATTGTGACTGGGGATGAATGAGACATGGGTACACCACTTTGAACCTGAAACAAAACGCCAATCTATGGAGTAGCATGACGCAGACTCCCCACGCAAGAAAAAATTCAAAATGGCTCCCTCTGCAGGAAACGTTATGGCCACCATCTTCTAGCATGAAAGGGGTGATTCTGGTGGACATTATGAAGAAAGGACAAACAATCAACTCGGAGGCATATATTGCTACCCTACTGAAACTCCAGAGATGTATAAAGCGAGTTCGACCGGAGAGAAAACCGGAAGACGTCCTTCTTTGCACTATAACGCAAAACCACACAACAGTTTGCAAACAAGAGAGGCCATCACAAAAATGCGGTTGACTGTGTTATCCCACCCTCCATACAGCCCGGATCTGGCACCTTCAGACTTCCATTTGTTTGTGCCAATGAAGGATGCTATTCGTGGAAGAAAGTTTCAGAGTGACATGAGGTTGTTGAGGAGGTTAAGAGGTGGTTTCAGCGGAACCCAGCGGACTTTTACTAGCAAGGAATAAAGGCTCTTGTTTCGAGGTGGAGGAAAGCCGTAGAAAAGGATGGAGACTATGTGTAAAAATAAATCTTGTAAAAAAAGGTATGTAACTACTTGTGTACAAATTTCTGGAACTTACAAGGAAACGTGGAAAGAAAAAAAAAGTGGGGCAAAATATAGGATGGATTCAGGACCTAAAAACAATGAGAAAAGTTTATAAAACATATGCCCGAAATCGCTTGTTTCCGAGTTACAGTTCATTTTGTGTTCCAGCAATTTTTTCCGCAAACTGTTTACAAACACTGCTTGCCGACAATGTTTGTGAATGTGTACGAGACTTATTTCATGTATGGCCTCGCAGATTGTAATGTTTCGTATACTCTATGACATGTTTCTACCGTGAATAAATGCAGTCCAGTGAAAAAAACCTTGAAAGTTTTTGTGCTATTCAGAGATAGTGTGCATTTGAAGTGAGAATGGAGGCTTATTCAAACAGAGAAATGGCAGACATGCATCTCACGTATGGACTTGCCGAGTGTAATGCGGCCGCAGCAAGACGTCTGTATGCGGAAAGGTTTCCGAATCGTCGTCTGTCAAATAAGAAGACCTTTCAGAGAATAGACGAGCGTCTTGGTAGTACAGGATCATTCAACAAGCGAGTTTCAGATGGTGGTAGACCAATCAGTGCCAGAACTGTTGAGGTGGAGGAGCGGGTCCTGAATCGCGTGGAGGAACATCCTGGTTTCAGCACTCGAAGGATAGCAGCAGCAGAGGGTGTAAGATACACAACTGTGTGGAGAATTTTACGTGAACAATAGCTTCAACCATATCACATTCAAAGAGTACAATACCTTACTGAAGCTGATTTCCCACCACGAGAGGTTTTTTGTACTTGGTTCCTCCAACAGTGTGCTCGCGATCCTCTTTTTCCTGTCCTCCGTGTTGTTTTCTGATGAGGCTGCCTTCACAAGAAATGGCGTAATCAATTTTCACAACACTCATCACTGGGTCGAAGAGAATCCGTATGCCATCATCCAGTCAAGGCACCAACAACAATTTAGTATCAATGTATGGGCAGGACTTATTGCCGACAACTTAATTGGTCCTTTTGTCTTGCCTGGAATGAATTAAGCGATTTACTAGATGAAGTTCCTCTTGGTGTCCAGCGTCGTATGTGGTTTATGCATGACGGCGCTCCGCGTCATTTAGTCGAGTAACCAGAGACTATTTGGCTGACCATTTCCCTGATAAATGGATAGGCCGTGGAGGACCCATTGCCTGGCCTGCTCGCTCCCCGGACCTGAATCCACTCGATTTTTACCTGTGGGGTCATCTGAAATCCATCGTTTACGTGACACCCATTGACAACTTTGAAATGTTTCGCCAACGTGTAGAACAAGAATGCTAGAAAATCCGAGCAATACCTGGAATGTTTGAACGCGTCAGGCAGTCTATGACGAGGCGTGTTCAGGCGTGTATTCAAGCGCAAGGCGGTCATTTTGAGCACTTCCTTTAAAGATAAGGCGGATACTTGCTGGAACACATAACGGGCTGTAACTCGGAAACAAAGCGATTTCGGGCATATGTTTATATAAACTTTTTTCATTGTTTTCAGGTCCTGAATCCATCCTAAAAGTGCGTCCCACATGTTATGAAACACCCGGTGTTATATATATATATATATATATATATATATATATAATATATATTACTGGTGTTGAGGAACATCCGCAACGATTCTAGCATCCACATCCACACTTTTGACCCTGAATGTTTGCGAATGAGAGATTGTTATATTACCATTTTAAGTGACGCTTAATGAGTTAGTTTAGCAACAATTTGCAATGTGTTTTCAGGATACGGGACGCATCACAGCATGAATTTCAGGAATTTGCCTGAGCATTACATCAAATCTTTTTGAAATATATTCGCCAGCTTGATGCTCATCAAGTTCTTCAGAACCCAAGACCGAATTCACTCGTCTGAAGTCTTCAGTTATTCCGTGGCACGTTAAGCTCAGCAATGAAACTCCGACCGATAGGTTCGATGGGTAAATAGTAAATCATCGAGGGCCAACATTTCTGTAATTTTGCTTTCTTGCTGTCCCATATGTTTTTCTTCTCAAAATATTTAGCAACATCGTTTGCCGATGACACAAATATTAGTAGAAAAATAAGAAACTCAGAGGACATAGGATTCCTACAAACAGACATGAAAAGAATCTACGATTCGTCGGAAGGCAACAATATGAAATTTAACACCGAGAAATTTCAACTGTTAAGGTACGGAAGAAGGGAAGATCTAAAATCCATGGAATACTATACCCCAAATGGACAGGAAATTCATAGAAATTTTAAGCAAGCGTTAGGTTTTGTAATGTCTGATGACGCGAAATTTGAAACACAAAATAAGATAGCAGGAAACAGAGCAAAAAGAATAACTGGACAGATACTGAGAACTTTTAAAAGAAGGGATAGGAATATAATGATTTCTCTATTGAAAACACAAGTTGGAATACTGCTCGGTCCTAACATCCCAATATTAAAAAAGAAGACATTAATCAGCCAGAATGGATTCAGAGAAGCTTCACAGCCAAGATCAATGGATGCAAAGAACTAAATTAGTAGGAAAGGTTATGTGAATTAAACTTATATTTACTAGAAAGAAGAAGAGAGAGGTACACCATTATTTACGCTTGGAAAATAATGGAGGAACTAGCCCTTAATCTTACTCTGAACCCTATAACCCTCCAAACAACAGTGGAAGGTAGAAAAAGAAGAATGTGTAGTATTCCCAACTTAAAGGCTAGACAGAGAACATCCTCAACCCTGAAGGAAAATAGTTTTGTTGTGAGAGGACCAAGCTTGTTCAACCAGGTGCCCAAGGAACCAAGGAACATGAGTCGTGTAGTGGTGGATATGTTCAAAAGAAGACTAGACGCCTGGTTCAAAACAATCCCAGATGAGCCGGGTGTACCTGGCTATGTGAGGTGGAGAGCACAAGAAACCAACTCTAGTTGGAAAGAAAATCAAATTTTTTCCACAAGTGTACTTAAGAAAGGAAATAAATTGCAAGCCAATTAACTTAGTTAACATCTTTTGGCTTCAAAACAAATGAGTAAATTTACAGTTCCAAAAGGGTAATTCTTCTTCGTCAGTTGTTCTCTCTCTCTCTCTCTCTCTCTCTCTCTCTCTCTCTCTCTCTCTCTCTCTCTTCCAAAGAAAATTAGGGCTTAAAGCGAAGCCGAGTTTGGTGTACAATTTAAACTTGGTGGCAAAACGTAGTCAGAAGTAAAGTTTCGGATAAAATTTCATAAAAAAATTCATTTAAATTAAATTAAATTGTGTTTATACTGATCAGCGTTGCATTGTGCAGCTTCCCCCTGTAAATGAATATTCCCTTTCGTAATTAAAAATCAGAATTGAAATGTGTATAACACACACACACACACACACACACACACACACATATATATATATATATATATATATATATATATATATATATATAATATATATATATATATATAATCAGAGAGAGAGAGAGAGGAGGGGGGGAAAGAGATTTATGTTGACTCTATAGTTAATTGCACTTATAGCTGTTAACTGTAAATAATAATTACACAAGCCTGCGATGATTTTGTTTTTCGAAATATTTTATCACTTATATAGTAATTTTTTGCACGCTAATTGAAAATAATATTCATTTTTCGCCATCACGTACAGATTTTTCACAAAATGTCATATTTCATATTACATATGTAAGTAATTTTCATTAAATTTTGATTTAAAACTACTGCCTATAAATGCTTATAAGTGCTTGGTTTCACCAAGACATCAAAGAAATGGAGAAGAAATATCAGGGAAGGTGGGATATCAGCATGATGGCTAATTACTGCTGGATGTTGAAACGGGATACTCCAGAATTATTAAATAAAAGAAAAGGAACAGCGCGTACATTCGAGACTAAATAAAGCTGAATATGTAATTGACGTTAATATTCTTTTTTCTTTTTAAAGTTGCTTGCATTTGTAATTAGTATAACAAAGCGAAATCGGAACTTAATGTCAATTGAAATAAATAATATTTATGTTGTTGTTTTTCCCTTCCAATTTGCAGAAAATCCGTACGTGACAAAAAAAAATGGACACATTCGAAATCAGCGTAGTTGAATTATATAAAATCAGTTATTAGTAAGAAAACAACTTTTACAAAGTTCTCATTCGCAGGCCTGTGTTATGACACTTACCCTTTTCAGTAAAATAGGGTGCTAAAAATTGTAGGTGATTAAGTGTTGCAATGAAAAGTCCAGTGAAAATACTATGTCAGCAGATTCCATTTTAACATAATCATTAATAATCATTATAAATTTCAGTTCGAATTCAGCATACGACACTCGCTTCACCCCGTTGAAAATAAGTTTTCAATAGGAAAACTTTTTTTTTAACAAATTTAAGAAATTGAAAGAAAGACAAGAAATCATTTCAATGGCAAACTCATCACATTTGATATTTTGTATCATTTCATAAAAAATCGAAAAAAAAACATTTCTGGCCTACACAGCGTTTTCATAAAATAACATTCCACTCCACTGATCAAATGGATGCCTGCAATAAAGCTGTGACGGGGACAATGTAGGATAATTTTCTTAAATTCGGTTACAACAAATTTCCGGTTCACAGTCTATTGCAATGATTCCCTCATCAAAAATCGTTTTACATTAAAAAATTATTTATATAATTATATATTTAGCATGAGGACAACCATAGAAAGAACAAGAAAATTTTTACAAAACATACTGACCACAGCGCATATAATGACACAAAAAAAGGAAATTAACTTTGGGCAATATCCGAACACTTTCATTTATAACTTTACCAATTGATAATCACTGTATAGAAATTTCTGAACGTTGTTCGGATAACACTCCGCTATCTTATGTCTGTCGAAAGCTGACAACGGATTGTGACAGTAAAACCCACACTAATAGACGGAGTTCATTTCCACAACAGTTTCGATGCCCACTGGCATCCTCTTCGGGTGGATACAGAAAACGAATGAACAAAAGTGAGTAAGAAAACAATCCAGGAAAGTTAAGGAACATTCTAGAAGGGCAGGGACCATTAAGAAATTCACACCTAGATTAGATCCCGTTCACCCGACACCGGAAGGGATTTTTTAACCAAGAATCTCATTATACATCTATACATACACACAGATTCTATTATTTTCCTTTTGACATAATTATTACAGTTATAAAGTAACTTACTTAATTCCCAATCTATGGCATGATTATTTTGGCTGGCGTGATAAAAAAAATTACATTATTAGTGTTACAACATCTGAAGGCATTAGTGTGGGTTTTATTGTCACATTTCGACCTCCGCGTAAAAAAAAGGGGAAGTTTGGCATTTATTCATGACAAAGGATCTTTTAAATTTTCAATCGCAGCTCTCCTCCTCACTTCATTAGAATGCAAGGGGTTGCATCATCTTGCAACAGATCAACACGCGATGAGGTTCCGCTCTCTCTCCAAAAAACGTTGAAAAAAGATGTCGTCCAATTCAAGGGGATGGAGATCTACTAAAAGTGGAACCACGTACCAGAATTGGACGAAATTTGTTATTCTAGAAGTTGACGAAGAAACTTATTACTCTCATCTCAACTTTTCGGTGAGCGCTGCAACTCTGCTACGGCCAGTTGAAAGGCCCCCTAAATGGTATTAATCAAACGATCACTTGGCCGCAGGCAGTTTCACAACGAACCTACTGTGTGCCTGAGTAGTATGGGCGTAAAATGGACGAGGGCAATGCAATGTTGCAAATGTTCAACGTTACAAAGGGGGAGGGGATGTTGCAAGATGTTATGCAACAAAGGGGGAGGGGTTATGCTGTGAAGGGGGAGAGTTATGCAACAAGGGGGAGGGGTTATCCCCCAATCTGCAATGAAGGAGGAGAGAGCTTTGGGGGGAGAATGGAGGATGACCTCCCAAAAGGGGTAACCTTAACCTAAGAGAGAGAGAGAGAAAGGAGGAGGAGGAGGGTCTTTGAGGGAGAAGGTGGGACGTCCTCACACCCACTAAGGGGAATTCTAACCTAAGCCTTCACCTAAGAAGGAGAGAGTTTCTTATTCCACCGGCGTCCGTCGCATAATGAGCGTCCAGGAGATCCACAGCTGTTATATAGAGGGTCGGAAACTGTTAGCCGCATGAATGAAATAGACTAACAATATAATGTTAGTATATTTAATTAGCAATAAAAGAAAAATGCATGCAAAATAACAATGCACACTTTAAACGCTGTGTGTGTGTGTGTGTATATATATATATATATATATATATATATATATATATATATATATATATATATATATACGGGGCTCCAATAAACCTTAGCCCCCCCGCCCATGGCCTAAACCATTAGAGGTACAGTAAAACTAAACATACCTTACAAAAGAGAATTTAATCCTGCATTTAATGAGAAACAATTAAAACTTGGTGTTCCCGCCATTGGCTTCCAAGACAGCCTGAATTCGCTTTGGGTAGCTTGCCAAAAGTGACGTCAATAGATCTTGATCGTTACGCAAATTTGCTAAAACAGTTTCAATGTGTTGCGTCATTGTATCCTTCGAAAATCGATTTGCTGCAGGTTCTTGAAACAAGAGACATTCAACCTTGTCCTTTATAACTGATCCAATGTGTTCACAGACGTTCAGGTGAGGAGAATTTCCTGGCCATTCTTCATTTCCAAAGAAATCGATCTCATGGTTCCACAACAACTGTTGAGTGGCTAATGCCTTAAAGCAGAGGGCCTTATCGTGCAGAAGTGTGACCTGATCGACATCCATAACATTGTTTGGGTTTCTTAGAAAAGGAATGACATGCTGGGATAGAATAATATCACGAAAATACTGTCCATCCCAACTCTGACCATTTGGCTTCAGCACCCACATGAGCTTCTTTGCAGTGAACAAAACAAACACACCAACACAGTCTGGACTTTTTAATAATTCGCGATAATGTTCATTGTCATCGATTTCATCTGGTGTTGTGGCCCACACTCGATCATTTTGGTAGTTAGGCCGACGTGTTACGTAAACAAAAAATTCATCGGAGACAGCTAAATGCATGAAATCATCCACATCCCAATCTTCAAGATAATGGGCAAACCACATTCTGTCATCGATGTTAAGTTGAGTTTTTCTTGGCTTTGGAAGTTCATGCCAAGGCTTTAAACCTTGCCTATGACGGTACAGTCGAATGATCTCACCACTAACGATCTTTCCTCTCAACACTTCGATCTCTCTAGAAAGTTTAGCACAGCTGTTTTTCCGCTTACGCGTACCGCTTTCAATGATGTCCTTTGTTTCCTGAGAGAGTGGCAAATTTGGGCGCCCAGATTTGGTTGTATCCATTTCACATTCATCCAAAGTTTTATTCCAATTTCTTTTTACGAAGTCCTCACTTCTTCGCAACTTTTTGGCAACCCATGAACGTGTTATAAAGGTAGCTCCAGCATCACGAGCTTCCCGAAATGTTATTGCTCGTAAGCGATCTATCACACGTTGCCTCTGCGAATCACCAATTAATTGAGAAGCCATTATATTATCACTTTATCAGCTACAGTAATTTTAATACCTGCAATAAATAAAGAATTTTATATATTTTTATATAGGTGGAGTGAAAAAAACAGATTATTGATTTTTATTTTAACCCCAAATTAATTATATTATTTTTTTCATAAAGAAAATTCCGCGAAATCAAAGTTAATTCTCCTTAAATTTGCTCGAACTAATTAAAACACATTTAAACAACTACCAATATTAACAATAAAAGAAATACAATTCGAAGTGAATGAAAAACAAATGACAGAAAATACAAGCAAAAAATATCAATACACTATATATATATATATATATATATATATATATATATATATATATATATATATAAAAGAAAAACAATAAACATTTTAACTAACTTCTCCGAAAGTGTCAATTTACTTTTGCCAATCCTTTCTTTGAAAGCATCTCTGGACAAAAATGTATAACACTTGGCACCTGATTGCCCGAGGCTGCGGTTGACCCAAATTCACTCCAAAAACCCGTTTCCGCCACCGCTCACACCAAGTATTGTTCCAGTTGTTGTTATTACTAATGAAGTAAAAACTCAATTTTAAATTCTAATATATATATATACACAGAGAGAGAGTTTTGTCAGGAATAGAAGGTGAGGACCACACACACACACACACACACACACACACACACACACACACACATTACTGATTTGAAATCACTGTTAAAAATTATAACTATCAGAAATCAACTTAAAGGGTTTGCATCACTTTAACAGACAACCAGTCAGGCGCAGCGATCAACCCAAATTATGCATACAATTGCCCTAACTCTTGTATTATTATTATTATTATTATTATTATTATTATTACCTGCGGTGATTTCACGAAGGTCAAGCTTACTGCGCCTCCTCTTGACTTGGCTTGGTGAAGTAGTGAGTTGGCTTCTTTACTATCCACCTCATATAGGTACACCCGGCTCATCGGGGTTTGTATGTACCAGCCGTCTAATCTTCTTTTGCACTCCATATATATATATATATATATATATATACAGTGGCTTCGCGAGTTTCGCGCACCTCGAGTTCCGCGATTCACGAGTTCTCTCTCTCTCTCTCTCTCTCTCTCTCTCTCTCTCTCTTGTTCGTTCATCGGTGATCGATCACTTTACTAGGGTCAACTAAACGCTATTGATGGAATCCGGATTGAACTTAGTTGCTTTTTGAAATTTTCGAAAAAAATATCTAAAAGTTTGTACTTCTACTGATAATTATCACTTTTCACATTTAATTTACAAAATTTTCTCAACATTTCACGCGAAGCAGTAACTATAATTTCCTCTGGCTAATTTTAAAAGAAAAATTATAAGAAAAAATTACAGAATTTTTCAACACTTTAATCGCACCCTAACTACCAACAAGGTAACTTATGCCATTTACATAGAGAAAGAGAGTAAAAACATATCAACGAAAAACAAAAGTAAACAATACTGTATTGTATATAAATATGAAGGCGCCCATACATAGTAACCATAGTTATAATTTAATAAAACGTTATTGTTCAAACTATTTTCAGAGATAACATCTATAGAGAGTGGCCACAAGTCCCTTTGCAGTGAAATTACAGCATATCGTTAGAGAACATAGTTTTTCATGCAAAGGGACTTTGTGGCCACCCTGTACAATTAAATACAAATGACCAAAATGAAAACCAAAAACTTCGCGCTATCAACTCAAGACAACAACGAACCAACGTTACATCTCTTCTGGGAGCGCGGACAACACGAGTCCTCAAAATGCCACAAAAACGTTACTGGCAATCTAAAAATGCCTCATTTCTGGTCAGCAATCCATCTAAAGCTCCAAATGCATGAGTAAACTCGAATAAAGTTTAAAAAGTAACACATTTTCCCAAAATTTATCATTAAATAACGAAATTTAAATATAACTAAAGAAAATTAAATTAATACGTTAATTCCAACCTTCAACGCTAAATTTCGCGTGAAGAGAACCCCATAACACTAGGGAACAACATTTTTGTTTCTTGAAAACTATTTGGTGTTTCTTATAGAACATTTGATGCAGATTCCAAATATGGTTTCAGAATGTTTCTATCACCCACAGTTTTCGAGAAAATAATATTTCCATTTACTCAGAGTTTTCCCAAAATATTAGTTAAAATTAAGTGTACTAATTTAATTTTACTTTCTTTTTTTTCCAGGTTAACTATATTTAATAGTATTTTTTGCATTAAAGAAATATTGCTATTTAAACAAACAGATTTTTACTAAAAAGAATTTTTTTTTCAAGTTTTGCTCAAATTTTAAAATTTTTCATAGTAGAAAAAATTGGTTTTTCATTCCAAAAAGTTTTCCGTGATTTCAATAATTTTCCGCCAGCATGAATCGAAACTGTATTAATCCCAGAGATACATTTTGCTACGTATGTGGAGAACTGACCATAATGGCACAGAGGAAGACGATGACCCCACTCGTGAAGAAGGCTTACGAACTTTATTTTGGATGTAAGGTAGGCGACCAAGACAAATCCTGGGCACCTCATATCTCATGCATTTCCTGTGCCGTCACTCTTAGGGGTTGGATTAAAGATACCCGCAAATCTATGCCATTTGCCATACCAATGATTTGGAGAGAGCCCAAGGATCACCTAACGGATTGCTATTTTTGTATGACTAACGTTTCAGGATTCTCTGCCAAAAATAAACATAAAATTCAATACCCAAATCTTGCATCTGCCATGAGACCAGTACTACATGACGATGATAACCCAATTCCAACTCCCCCAAAGTCATGGACACTGGATGAAGAGTCTGAAGTTGAACCAATGGAAATTGATGACACTAAAGATACAGACTTTCAGCAACCTGAATCAAATAAACCACGTATGATAACGCAGGTTATGCTGAATGATCTCGTGAGAGATTTGGACCTTCCGAAAAAGAAAGCGGAATTATTGGGCTCCAGGTTACGTGAATGAAATTTGCTGGCAAAAGATACAAGCATATCGGCGTTCCGCACTCGCCAAAAAGATCTGATGCAGTATTTCTCCTCGTCAGGTGGTTTATGCTACTGTAATAATGTAAATGGACTGCTGTTAGCTCTCGGTCATGAGCACAAATCTGAAGATTGGCGTTTATTTATTGACTCTTCGAAGCTAAGCCTCAAGGTTGTACTACTTCACAATGGAAATAAATACCCTTCCATTCCTGTAGGGCACGCTGTCCACATGAAGGAATCTTACGAAAATATGAAACTCATCCTTCAGCAGATTAATTATGACCAGTTTCGTTGGTATATATGTGGGGATTTAAAAGTCGTCGCGCTTCTTCTGGGAATGCAGCTCGGTTATACGAAGTTCTGCTGCTTCCTTTGTGAATGGGACAGCGGAGCCAGAGATTCGCATTATTTTGTAAAGGATTGGCCACTTCGTCAAAAATGTATCCCAGAACTGAAGAATGTGTCTCATGAACCCTTAGTTGACCCCAAGAAAATATACTTACCGCCACTTCACATCAAACTTGGCATCATGAAAAATTTTGTCAAAGCAATGAACAAAGAAGATTAGGCATTCAAATATTTGAAGAAAAAGTTTTCTCGACTTAGCGATGCAAAGATAAAAGAAGGGATCTTTGTTGGTCCCCAAATCAGAGAGCTCATGAAAGATCAAAAGTTTGATGATGCCTTGAGAGGAAAAGAAAAAGTGGCATGGGAGGCCATGAAGAATGTTGTCACAAATTTTCTAGGGAACATCAAAGCCTCTAACTATGAAAAAATAGTGCAGGACATGATTGAAGCATATAGGTTATTGATGTAATATGTCACTAAAAATCCATTTCTTGCACTCCCATTTAGATTTCTTCCCTGAAAACCTCGGCGACGTAAGCGATGAGCATGGAGAAAGGTTCCACCAAGATATAGCTACTATGGAGAAACGCTACCAAGGGAGGTGGGATCCGGCAATGTTAGTTGATTACTGCTGGACATTGATGCGAGAAGCTCCTAATGAAAACTACAAGAGAAAATCAGTGACAAAGAAATTTTAAGAAGAATATTTTAAATGCCAATCTGCCACTAATATAATTTTTATGAAGTATTTTTACTAACTTCTATACACTTTTTGAATAAATATTAAAATACAAATTTCTCAGTAACCTTGGGTGATAGAGAAATTCTACGGCTATATTCGGAATCAGCGGAAAACATCCTATAAGACCGACCTGTTCACTTCCAAGAAACAAAAAAAGTTAAAATTTGTCCCCCAGTGTAATTTACAAAATACATCTGAAAGACAATTCCCTGTTTCATCACGAGACCCAGCTGATTTGTAACTCATATAAATCCATGCAATTCATCGTTTCAGAATGAAACTAATTACAACTTTACATTGTTATGAAAAGATACTATGAACAACTAGTACAATGCACCATACTACATAATCGAAAAATCAAAATAATTAATTATATTTTGAAGCGAATATCCACTTTTTGTAAGGGAGCCTCTGCATAACTTCCTATCTGAATCAAAATACATTAGAGAATGAAATAATTTGTAATGTAATCTACACAGACGCGTGAGCGTTAATATCACCTGTTGAATTTGAATTATAATTCATGAAAGAAAAAAAAAGTCAGCCTATTTATGAAATAAAAATGAAAAAAATAAAGAACCAAAGTTAATGCCATATTCTGGATATGGTACGCAAAGAGTTTATCAGAAGAATTTAGGAAAACAATTTCTGTCTTTTTAATTTATATCTAATTTTAATTTATATCTAAACAAACAATGAAATGTTCAATAAATGAATTATACTTCATTTAAACCAACAATTTCAGCAATTTATGATATTATAAGTCTCACACCATATATATATATATACAGTAATAAATAGAGAAAAGAAAACGAACCATCAAATGGTCTACTATCATAAACGAGCAGTTTAGATTAGCATTTTTTAAAAATTTCTGGGACCGCGAAAAATGAAAAAAATGCTTAATATCCACAAACCTTAATTAATACTACACAAAAAATACAAAGAAAAAGTTGTAATTCGAACATCCTTGATTTTGTTGATAATATAGGCATATCTGACGATACGCATGGGCGTTGATCCATGTTTATTTAAAGTTGTATTTCTTTAGTATATCTATCTTATTTGATAATTTTTTATGTCCCATTTGTTTATTTGTATCTAAATTAGCACGTTTCTTAACAAAAGTGTAATTTGTTTCAGTGCGATCGACGCCCATGACGATACATAATCATTAATCATAATCATTATAAATTTCTTGTTCGAATTCAACATACGATAAGAGTCGGTACCTCGTTTTTCTGCAGAGATACGTACACGTGTGTATGCGTGTTTGTGTGCGTGTGTGAAGCCCTGTCATTCCACCCGTCTTGACGGTTTTCTAGTATATGCTGTACATAGTGTATTCGCATGCTTTACATGACTCTGCACTGCGGTGCATGATAACTTTTATGTATCGCACTACAAGATCTTCAAACATCGATGCATACAAAACTCGGTTGTAACCTTACTGCCGTCTGCAATATCTTTTGTTATTTTAAAGCAATATTGAAAATGTTAATAAGATTACATAAAACAAAGTCACAGAAATTGAATTCCAAATTGGTGTTTTGTATACGAAAAATCATATCTATTTTTTTATGTGGAATTGAATTTATAAGAAAGGGAGATGTGTATTTTTCTAGTTTACATTTCAAAATAGAAATTTGTAATTCTTTGCATGTTTATAAACATTGATTTTAAACCTGGCATTGATGCACGCACTCATTTCAAGAAACACTCATTTTTTTTATTGCTATTAATACATTTTCTTATTCCGTGTCTCTCCAATCAAAATATTTTGAAATTCTTCTATAAAATTTACGGTTATTTATTACCTCATATTAACGTGTGTTCCAATTTATGGTTTGAAAATATGATTCCTCTCTCTTCGTCGTATATAGGTTTTTTTTTTTTTTTTTGAGATATTGCAAAACCAAAAAAATATTGTTCCCCCAAATATGAGGGGGAAAGATATGAAATTTGGCATGCAAATAATAGTCCCAGTTCAGTAGATAAGTTAAAACTTTTATCACTCTATAAATCATTTGAAATAGTTTTTCAAACCCTTTTATTTCATTATGAATATGAATAGTGACAAAATGTTTTACTAGGAAGTCATAAATGCCCAAGTACTGTAGATCCAATATTGGTGTAAATTTTCGTCTGTACCCATTTTTTAAGTTGCACAGGTTATATATATTTTATATTTTCAAAAATTTAATCATTTTCGCTTGTGTTAAGGTACGGGATGGGGGGGCGGGGGTATTCCATGAGAAAGTTTAGAAAAGGCGTTTTTCTACAATATACAATTATTAGTTTTTGGAATCTCACACGCGTTAGGATTTTAACTAAAAAAACTCGAAGTCAAGTACGTCGTCCTTTATGCTACTTTGGCATTTACACACCCACTGATTTTTTAGGTTATGTTACTTTAGTTA
This sequence comes from Bathynomus jamesi, assembly GCA_023014485.1. Classification (NCBI taxonomy): domain Eukaryota; kingdom Metazoa; phylum Arthropoda; class Malacostraca; order Isopoda; family Cirolanidae; genus Bathynomus; species Bathynomus jamesi. The sequence continues at coordinate 41,070 of JAJOZX010003531.1, read as the reverse complement.
ATTCTGAGTTAACCTAACCTAACCTTGCCTTACCTAGCGTAACCTAATCTAAAAAAGTAGGTCGTACAAGAAAATTCGACTTGCTTATAAAATCAGACCTACAGTAATTTGTAAAAATGTTGGCTTAGTATTGATGCCGGTACTTGGATATATATATATATATATACAGGGTGGGCCGTAAGTTTCCATACATAGGAAAAATTAAACGTTTGTTTTTATGTTTCAGATACCCTAAGAATATGCGTTTGACGTAAGATCTTGTTTACTGATGAAGCAAATTTTTACGTCAATGGAGAGGTTAATCGGTAAAACATACGTTATTGGAGTAATGCTAACCCTAACTGGCTGAGTCCGACGAAGATGCAAGGTGCCGGTAAAGTGATGGTGTGGGCCGGGATATGGGTGACAGAATTATTGGACCAATTTTTGTCAGTGGAAATCTTAATGCCGAAAGGTATCTTAACATGTTGCAAGAAGAGATTTTCCCATCACTGCTAAACGAGGAAGGTAACTTCCCAGTTTACTTCCAGCAAGATGGAGCTCCACCTCATTATGGTCTTCACGTGCGTCGGTATTTGGATCAGCAGCAGTTTCCGGATGCTTGGATTGGTCGGCGTGGTCCTGTGGAGTGGCCTCCCAGATCCCCAGATCTCACCCCCTTGATTTCTATCTTTGGGGGCACTTGAAGGCCATGGTGTATCAGGAAAAGATACGAGACATAAATCATCTAAAGGAACGTATCACCAACGCCATTACAAGCATAACGTCAACTGTGCTAATGCGTGTTCATCAACAGTGGGGAACACGTATTGAAATGTGTTTTCAAAACAATGGCAACCATGTAGAGCATATTATATAAATAAAAATGGTTGTCCATAAAAAAAATTTTATTTTTCCTATGTATGGAAACTTACGGCCCACCTGTACACTGTATATATATATATATATATATATATATATATATATATATATATATATATATATAACTTTTAGCTCTATTTTAAATTTTAGAAATTAAACTAAACGCAAATAGAATTCGTTGAGTGTTCGAAGTGATGCTCTGCAAAACCGAGTTCGTAGGTCCTTAGGGTTGATGAAGCCTTTGGGCAAAACATGCTTAAGTCGTAAGGAAAGAAGAAGAAAAAGAAAAAGAAAAGCCAGTCAGTCGTTCTGGATTGTCGCTGGAAATGGTGGACCAGATTACCCCCTTATGGCCTCCAATCACTCGAATTGGTCTGCGGATACCGTTTTATTGTTTCTGAGCCCAACTCTCGCACAATATGGGTATGCTGCCAAGTACCGTTACACTTACAGTTTTAGAATATATATATATATATATATATATATATATATATATATATATATATACAGAGTGTATATTGTCCTTTATATCATTACTTATTCGGACTATAGTGGATTTAATTTTCCCAGAAGAGTTCCTTGTTCTATGCACTGTCTGTATGTATCATATATATCATATCATATACATATATACATATATGTGTATATATACATATATACATATATATATACGTATATATACATATATACATATATGTATATTAGGGTGGTCCACTCTTATAGGGGTGGAATTTTTTTTTGTGATTTGTTTTTATTGCTGGGTTGTAACTTATGAGGATGGATGAGAAAACACCTCTGGGAAAGTTTTATTTGAATCAGTTAATTTGTAGGGGTAGCACATGACACTTGAAGTTTTGGTATAATCTGAAAATCACAGCAAAGTTAATCTTGGTGACAGTACATGACTATTAGGGTAACTAACAATTCCGAAATGAATTGACTAACAATTCCCTCTGCACCTCATTTGATCTTTGTTTTCTCGCCCAGTTGCCAGGCTGACTTCAGTGGTTGAGGAAACTGCTTCCTGTAGTTAGCAACAACTTGCAGGAGATACTGCAGTTGTTCCTCATTCCTGGTGTGGCAGCCGTTGTATTCATTAATGAGAGCAACCCCCCTCTCTGCATGATCGTTCACGACAGAGAGGTTTGCCACTGATTTCTTCGCTATTTGGTAATCAGGATCACTGTCCCAATCCGCACCTCCTTCCTCAGGTATCCCACACCTGACCCCAGAGACAACAGCAGTCTTTTTGAGTTTGCTGTTGCTAGTGACTCGATTGAAGCCCCCTCAGCAACATCTTTCCTTCTCTTCTGGCAATCAGGCTTTCCTTCAACTTCCTCCATCGCCTTCACCATTGCTGTTTTAGTCTCTTCAGACACCTCAGGATCGAAAATCGCGAGGCCCACCATCTCCTCCGAAAGATACCAAAGATGACCGCTGAGTTTTTTTAATGCCACTTCCGAAATTTTGGGGTCATGGTATTCCCGAAGACTCTGCAGAAGACTGAGGTCGCTGCGAGGCGCAGCAGCAGCTATTGGCGCTGTCATCCATGCCTGCAGGTAGATGGAAACAGGGAAGACACTGACATCCTTAAGACACTTTTGCTCTCGTGGAGTGAGGGCTGGGATTTGTCCCCTGAACAGCCACATCTTCAATGAATAGATCACCTTAGATAACCATCTGGCTTGGTGCATGGGGCCAGGTCGCTTGAAGGTGTAGTTGTCAATGCTCCCTCCCAAGAAAATGATGGACAGATCGAGGAATTCATGATAGTCATCTCGAAAGGATTTTGAGGAGTGTTTTTTCCTCAGCAAAGCGGAGAATCCAATCTCTAATGGGGGCCAAGAGTCGATGCACCTCTTCATCATCCCATCCAGTGCCGTATGTTCCTGTGTCGATGAAGGTCCATTTGCTCTGAAACCTGCTGAACAATGGAACATCAGGTCCACTCGTTGGGCCATAGCAAGCAGTGAAAACTCCACCGATCATCACTTCCATGATGTGATGACGCAGGCAAAATGGAGAAGGTCTTCTTCAACTTCTGCTCCAACAACACACACGCTCCATTCAAACGACCAGCATTGGAGGCAGTGGTGTCGAAACACATCCCCACGACAGATTCTTCGAGGCCCCAATCAGTCAATAATTCAAAAACTGCGCTGGCTTGGTGTTCTCCTGATCCAGTTGGTATTTTGGGGACTCCAAGGAGCTGAGATTGACCCGAAAAGGAGGAAATGAGCACAGGCAGCCGATCCACATGCGCATGGTCTCTGGTGTTGAGGAGGTCTGGAATAAGTTTTCCATCCCAGTGGATGATTGCAGGACCGGACTGAAAGGAAGCTTTTAGGCTACTGCAGATCATGATCCGATGTCGTTCTCTCTGCCGTTTGATGGAGGTCCGGGTGATGTTAAAATTCATTGGGCTGTGGCCAAGGCTCAATGCAGTCTCTGCTATTATGTAGGTTGCCATCCTGTCCGTAGTGTGTGTGTCCGATCTACGGCAGCAGCTAGATTTTATGTTATCACATTCTTGACTCTTTTCACCTGTTTTGGAGGTCGCTTTCCACCTTTTGCCCATTCATCTTCGGTGGAGGATGACTCGTCAGTGACTGAGGATTCTGTTGAGGACACCAATACTGCTGTACCCGACGTTGATGCACCTTCATTGACTGCCTGCAATACAATCGAAGAAAATGGACAATTAGTGTTAACGAACAACCTAATCATTGCAATCAAATGAAAGTAGGAATTTGAAGAACAATCTCACCTTTCTCTTTCGCATCTCCTCCTCCATCTTCCTGTGGGCAACTTGTTTTTCTTTTTCTGCTGTTTTTCTGTCTACTCCCACCATGCATCCCCGTCTTCCAGGCTCTCGCTGGGCCAGCAAGAAGGCCTTGTCTTCTGGGTTTTTGATTAGAGACAAGGCATCAGCATGTGCCATATCAAATAGGTTCCGAAGTGTCTCCTTGAATCCCTCTTCGTTGTACACCTAAATATAAATAATAATATATATAATATATATAATAAATGTATTGACTATTGTACAGTATAATTGTCATACTCTCGAGAAACTATTTTATTTATCATTGATCATCCAACTCACCTGCTTCTGGCTCCTCCTCATTCGTCCTTTTTTATTTTTATCCAATCTTGGTGAAGGTCCAAGATCTTTTGGATTCCTTTGTATTTTTCCCTTGTCGGTATTCGAGCTTTGTTTCCAAAATATTTCAAGTTGACCCCACACTACTTGAGCACTTTCCTTCAACTCCTTCTTGAGATTAGTGTGGTGATGAAGGAAGCATGACAATACTTCTCCACGTGATGGTAATTTGCTTCCAAGAAGCTTGTCCTTCACTTTATCTCCTTCAAGGAGATAAAAGCAAGAGCTTCGAACTTGAGTCATCATATATCCAACCACTAAACACAACCAATGAACACTACACCAATAATCTGTCAAGGAAAAGATGTATTACTGGAACTGGAACATAATATACAAGTAAATCTACTAGGTAGTGCAAAAGTGCAAAAATGAAGTACTGTGTGCTACCCCTAAAAAGTGATTGATTTGGGAAAAAATTGGCCAGAGGTGTTTTCTCACTCATCCTCACAAGTTACCGCCCGGCAATAACAAAAAATCAAAACTTCAATTTTATGGACCACCCTAAATTGTATATATACATATATACATATATGATACACACAGACAGTGCATAGAACAAGGAACTCTTCTGGGAAAATTAAATCCACTATAGTCCGAATAAGTAATGATAAAGGACAATATAGTTTTTCTTTTTCATGATGTTAGCCCGACGTGGGCAACGGGTCACTCGCAAAGAGGCCCCAGAAATATAGCTTCCCTCACCAGCTATCTGCAAAGCAGATAGGATCCAGCTTTGGGACAGGATCTAGGGGTTACAGCTACACCTAGCCTACTATATTCAGAACCTCAATATAAGCAAAAGACTCGTTGCATTCACGTCGGATTGAATACATCAAAGAAAAAGGGGTAACTATTGTATTTTTAACCAAAAAACAAAACTTAAACCTCAACTGGCAAAATTGAGCGTCCACTTTTCAAGGCACATAATATGTCCGTTTCATGATGGGATTGAACTCAGAATGGTCCCTCGAGGTTTTTTCATGATACACACAGACCGTGCATGGAACAAGGAACTTTTCTTTAATTTTCCCAGAAGAGTTTCCTTGTTCTATGCATGGTCTGTGTGTATCATGAAAAACCTCAGGGAACCATTCTGAGTTCAATCCCGTGTGTGTATGTATATATATATATATATATATATATATATATATATATATATATATGCAATAAAATCACAGAACAACACGTGATCTTTTTAATAAGCAAACAACCACAGGGAAAAGGAAAAGGAAACACGAAATCCGAGCGCTTTCGTGATATATTCACATCTTCAGGGACAAGATAGAAATAGACAGAATTTACCAAGTAACTGAGTTCAATACACATGCGAAAAATTCCCCAATAGGCAACTCAACTTAAAAAACAATAAAACAATCTAAAGATTTTTTCCCAATAGATAACTTAATCTAAAGGCTACTAAATTATTGAATACATAAAAACTATATAAATGAAATTAGACAATTAACATGTACACAAATCAAAAATTATTATAACAGTTATTAGAAAGAGTATTTAATTAAAACAAGCAATTAAGTGGCAAGAATCTAAGGAAACAAAAGACATGGTGCAATCGTCGTCATGTGCTCCTTCCAGAATATTCTGAATATCTAAAACCAATCTAAAAAAAGTTTTCCAATAGATAACCTGTTCAAAAGTTTAATAAACTATCAAGTACATAAAGTCTATATAAACTATATAAAAGAAATAATACAATTAAAATGTACACATAAAAATTTTAACAATTATTAAAATAATATTTATTTAATTAAGCAAACAATTAAGTGGCAAGAATGCGGTCAAAATAATACACCACTTTTTTAACAATGTACGAGTCTAATTTATAAAGCCCAAGGCTAATATTAAGAACAAAATCAGCATTATTCTTGATCACACTCGATTCAAGTATATTTCTACTAACAATAGATTTACTAAAACTTAATTTGGAGCATTTTTCCAGTCAATGGGATGGTTAGTATCTCTTACGTGAATGAAAATGGCGTTAGATTCCTGGCCGGTTCTTATACTGTATTTATGCTGCTTAATACGTAACTCTGCGTCTTGCCAGTTTGACGAATGTAAAATTTATTACATATTGTGCAAGGAATTTTATATATACAACCCTGTTCACTTAAAGGGAATTTTTTAATCAATGAATTCTTAATTACATCTAAATTTCTGAACGCGATATTTACGTTAAAAATCCTCAGCAGTTTCGGCAGATCAAGGAAATTTTGCTAAGACATTTTTTGTGGTATAAGGGGTCTTGCCTTTTACCTCGTAGAAGGTTTTCTTTGCCATTTTTAAAGATTTATCTATGCAGTTCTTTGGATATTTTAAATCAAACGCAATTTTATATATTTTACTAATTTCATCATCAATGAACTCTGGGTTACAAATTCGTAAGCATCTTAGGAACAAAGTAGCAAAAACGGTTCGTTTTACGTTAATGTGGTGAGCCGAATAATAATGTATATAGGAACAATTATTAGTGGGTTTTCTGTAAATATTTTACTTAAACTTTTTTCCAGACCTATATATTAAAACATCTAAAAATGGGATCGATGAGTCTTTTTCTATTTCAACTGTAAAATTGATAGAGGGAGTTAAATTATTAAGTTTGGGTAAGAATTCATTGAGATTCAAAGTTTCTGGCCAAAGACAAAGAACATCATCTACATATCTAAATCACGGAATCTTCCTTAATAATTTACTTTCAAAAATCTCCATATATAGTATAAGTTACTTAAAATGGGAGAGAGGGGGGTTTCCCATAGCCATACCAAATTTCAGCCTAAAATATTTATTATTAAACACAAATTTCGAGTCTACTATGCACAGCTTAATTAATTCTATAATGGTAGTTATATATATATATATATATATTTTTTTTTTTAAGTTCGGGAAGAACCGATTCGCCTCTATTTAAAAGGGCATATCTCGGCGGAAAAACAAAGAAAGAATGAGAGGAAAGACAGAGGAAAAAGAAAGGGTGGAGAAAACAGTCGAAGTGGAAAAAGACCAAGGATGACAAGGACTGCAAGGTCGAGCCCCATCATCCTTGGGTGCTAGAGCCGGGAGGGCGCACGTGAAACCTCCAGGACCCAAGCACGTACAAACGAGCACAAAGAGCACTCAAGAGCACGAGCTTAGAACCCCCTTGCGGGGATATATATATATATATATATATATATATTTGTGTACATGTAAAACACACACGCACTCTCTCTCTCTCTCATCAGATATCGGACGTCATGATTATGTATAAATGAATTTATGGTTATTCTTTACTCTAATTTTGAAATACTTTTAAAAATTCGTCGTTTCCCACCACATGCGTTTCTTCCTTTATGAATGGTAGATGCAACTGGAATTTAATCATGCCGTAATTTAAGTATTACGAACATGATTTCTCCGAACTGGTATATAAATGTGAGGAAATGGAAAAGTAATTTGCTTAAGCATGCGGGAGTTGTTTTCTTTTTTTCTCCAGAAAGAACATATCAGACAAGACACGTATCTCATGGGTTTCATTTGACTAGATAAAAATTGCGTGATAAAGGCTTTTAATTGGTTGGAACTTTTCTGGAAAGTAAAAACATTTTTAGTTTTTTTTTTTCTCTGTTTTTGCAAATTTCGTTAATCTTCAAAATTTAATCAGGAGATTTTTTATTTGTTTGAGTTTCGAGGTTCTTTTTCATCATTTATTAATCGTACGTACAATAATAATTATTTGGTATTCCAAGGACAACGTATAAGCTCAGATTAACTTTATATTTAGTTTTTAATATGAGGTATTGAAAAACGTCTGTCACTCTTGAAAAAAAATACATTTTTACTACTTCGAGAAGAGGGGATGAACAGTGGCCATTCATTTTACGATGCTCTCCGTCGTATATATCCATCAACTTAATTCGCTCCAAAACCTGACTGCAAATGACGTCTCCTGGCACAGTTTGTGAATATATTTTGCTCAAATGAGAAATGCGTTGCCTTTCCTTCTCCTTTAAAATGTTCACAGTTTGAATAAGACGTTGGAATAATCCAAAATTTATAGATTTCCTATGTTTTGTCGTCCAGTTTTCTTAATCTTCATGAAACATACATTTCCAATTGTTACTGTAGATGTAAAAAAGAAGTTTGAAGTAGATTTGTGTAAATAAAAGTTCGTCGTTTTTAAAATTTAAAATATGACAGCAACCTGTATTTGGTAAATGCTCCGTAAAAGCTATGACGTACACTCAAAACCTGAAGTACAACAAACAAAGATTACTTTTGGTTTTATATATATATATATATATATATATATATATATATATATATATGATGCAAACCCACAAAGAAAAAGGAAAATGATTCCAAGGCCTTTCGTGCATTCAGAATTACACCTCGTCAGGGAATGAAGGGAGAGGATGAGATGACAAAAATATATACATATGTACAACGGGACAGATAACCAAAAGATTAGCACATGATTAACAAGAGTTAATTAGAGGCAAAAGGTAATTTAACAGGATATTGTCAATTTTATACATTCCCGCACTGTTATTGAAATTATGATAAATTATTTTTAAAATGGATAAATACACATGCTAGAATATTCCTTTCAATTATCTATGGTTTTAACGAGCACTTTAGAACTATCCCACATGATACTATGATTACATCTATACATATGGTTAAACAATGCATTAGAATTATTGCGACAAATCTAATTCAATTGTCATGATGGACAAAAACAGTTACATTGAAAAGATGAATACTTTATTGAGTGACCGCGATACGTACAAACCTCTAAACAGAGACCCACTGAAAGATGTTAATAAAATGTTTAACAGAAAATTAAGAGCAATATTAAAAAATAACTATAATGGGCTTTCTAAGCAGTTTCTTAGTATGAATCCGTCACTACCATATTTGTACGATTTAGTAAAAACACACTATTGTTAGCTCAGTAGGCTCCGTAACCTATAAGCTATTAAATGGCTAGTTAGTTTATTAACGCCGTTAGTTGGCTCTATTTCCAAGTCACATATTGTAAATAGCATGGATCTTATTGACTAACTGAAATTTCCTAATGACCCTAATTTCAAACTGGTAAGTTTTGATGTATGCTCGTTATTCACAAAAGTCCCTGTTGATGACCTACTTGATTTTTTAAAAGATAAGATCTCTGAATATTCTTTCCCTGTTCATTCTTATTGAGTTAATTAAGCTTTGCGTCAAAGATTGTAAATTTCAGTTTGAAAATAAGTTTATGCTATGTCGTTTGGATTGACGATGGTAAATCTCCTCTCACCAATATTAGCTAACTTATATATGGAATATTTTGAAAGCAGAATTTTTCTACTATTGTTAATTTTAACCATGTTTGGTACAGGTATATAGATAATAGTATCCCATGATAGTATACCCATGAGAGTATCCCGATGATAGTATTTCATTACTAGGCCCTTGGCCTAATAATTTGGATGTTGACTTATTTCTTGGTAGGCTCAGCTCAACAATTTAGTCCCATCTATTAAGTTCACGGTTGAAAAAGAAATGATGGAAGCTTATCTATTCTGGATCTAAAAATTGGAAGATGCTTTAATCAGTTCAAATTTGAAGTTTATCTTAAGCCTACTAATAATAACTCTTATGTGCATTTTCATTCTGACCATCATCCCTCGATTAAACCTTCTATTTTCTCTGCTATGTTTCTTGAGCATTGAGAGTTGTCAGTCCTGAATTTTTAGATTCTGAGTTATGCAATATCATGAATATTGATACTAAATCATGTTATCCTATTTCATTTTTAGATAACTGGCTTAGGAAAGTCAAGAATAGGTATTATAATAGCATAACTGTAAAGGAATTTGAGCGTAAAAATATCCTTAGCCTACCTTAGTAACCATGTTAATTTTCAATATCTTCCGACTTTACTTAAAGCAAATGGTATTAACGTAGTCTTTAAGTATAATAATACTATTAAATCACTCCAAATAAAGAATAGCCCGGATAATGTGGTTAGTTTGTGCAGTGGTGTAGTGCTAAATAAAGAAGTGAGGGAACGCATTTTGAAAGTGTTACTCAGATGCGGGGGGGGGGGGGACAATGGCAAGCGCGGCGAGCCCATACAGCTGGGGTCCGGGGGCACTGTAAGCCCCAGGAAATCTTTTGAAATCTGACCAATTTCAAGGATATTTTGAGGTCATATGCACTGGATATTAGAATATATTCCAAGGTTGAAGATGCAGTATTTCCAGTGTCATTAGATATATGACATCCAGTACGATCAATAAAAATAGCTAATAACTGGAATGATTAAAAAAAAGTAACAACTGGTACCCCGTGGTGACTGTTTCACCAGATCTTTATAGGCTAGCATTGCCTCAGTCGAAGCTAAAAGAAACGAAACAGTTAATGATTCTTTCTCATATTTCTTCTAGGGGTGGGAATTAAAATTTCATGACGTTAGAGATTTGTAAGTTCGGATTTATTTGAAATAGTGAGGGAACGCCGTTCCGTCTACCAAAAAAAGTAAGGAAACGCCGTTCCCACGCGTTCCCACAGCACTACACCACTGGTTGTGTGTATTCGATCGGATGTGCGCAATGTAACTCAGTATATACTGTAGATAGGCCAAACAGATAAAACGTTAGATATTAGAGTAAAACAGCATAAATGTGCGTGTAGAACAGCAAATAATTCTAATGCATTGTTTAACCATATGTATAGATGTAATCATAGTATCAAGTGCGATAGTTCTTAAGCGCTCGTTTAAAACACAGATATAATTGAAAGGAATATTCTAGAATATGCATTTATCTACAGTATTTTAAAAATAATTTCAATAACAGTGCGGGAATGTATAAAATTGACAATATCCTGTTAAAATACCTTTTGGCTCTAATTAACTCTTGTTAATCATGTGCTAATCTTTTTGTTTTTCTGTCCCGTTATACATATGTATATATTTTTGTCATCTCGCCTTCTCCCTTCATTCCCTGACGAGGTGTACTTCTGAATACACTAAAGACCTTGGAATCATTTTTCTTTTTCATTGTGAGTTTGCATCATTCATTTATTTCACGTGTTTAATTGTGAAATTCATCCCATATATATATATATATATATATATATATATATATATATACACAAACTCAGAATGGTTCCCTGAGAACATTATATGTTAAACACAGACCGTGCATGGAACAAGGAACTCTTCTGGGAAAATTAAATCCACTATAGTCCGAATAAGTAATGGTAAATGACAAATACCATAGTTTTTTTTTTTTTTTTTTTTTTTTTTTTAAACTATGGTATTTGTCATTTACCATTACTTATTCGGACTATAGTGGATTTAATTTTCCCAGAAGAGTTCCTTGTTCCATGCACGGTCTGTGTTTAACATATATATATATATATATATATAATATTTAGGAGAAATCCAATGACAAGGAGAAATGTAAATGCCATGAAAAGTCTTCTTTATTGCGCAACGTTTCGAGCAATACGCTCATCTTCAGGCTGTTTAATAACAATGTGAAATTAAAATCAATATTGAATGAAAAACAAACAGAAATTTCTATAACCTATTCGTAAAGACAAATTTTAAAAGACTGAGAAAAGAGGGTTAAGTTCTAAGTTATACAGATTTACATATAAAAATTAAGAAGTTATTTTTAAATACATGTAGTAAATGTGAAATTAATACACTGGAAAAATTACCAATAGTACACTGGAACAATGGAGCTATCTACCTTACACAGCAGTATCCGAGGCCGACTAATTTGAGCAGAGGAAACGGGAACGAAGGATGGCGAGGGAGATAGGGGAAGGAGGGATTATAAGGAATTGGGGAAGGAGGAGGGATCATAGCAAATTGAGAGGGACGGACGATGAGTCAACATTCAGACTAGGGGACAATGCTTTAATGAAAAGGGATTCTAAAATTCTTAGTGAGTTGGGACAAGTATTACAACCAAGAATTTAAAATTGTCTAAAGTGACATCAATTTTGCATTTGATGCTATGTTCACGAATGCTCGAGGCTTCCTTAGTTTTTAAAATTTTACCTGTTCGGCCACTTATTCCCATATGCGAATAAAATCTAGCCCTGAGAGAGCGAACAGTGCTGCCGATGTAATTCCCAAGGAGACACCTGGGGCAGGTAAATAAATATACAACACCGCTACGCAACGAGTCAGGGGTTCGATCCTTCGCTGAGAAAAAGCTACCTAAAGACGTTTTATTAATAAATATTGCGGAAATCAGTATGATAAAAAAATTTCCTTAACAATTTTGTAAATTTAAGCTTAAATTCCTTATTCAAGGGACCCATTTCAGGTACCAAGAAATATTTTATATCCTTCGGCACTGTAATACATGGAAGTTGAGGGCTATAAACATTATTTAAGAAGGATCTAATTAGTTTGTCTACATATTGAACAGGAAAACTATTATTAGTAAAGTATGATCTTAGATTATTAAATTCATCATTAAGTAAGGTAAAATTAGAGGTCAAATTATATCCTCTGAACAGGAGAGTTTTAATACAAGACATCTTATAGTTGAAATCAGTAAAACTAAAAAAATTCATGCCCAAACCAGTGAAAGTGGGTTTCCTATAAACTGATGTAGTAATAGAATCACCGTTTTTCGAAATTAAAAGATCTAAGAAGGGGAGGGAGCCATTTTGCTCAGTTTCCATTGTATACGTTATATTGGGGTGCAAAGAATTTAGGAAGTTAAAGAATTGTTGCGCTTGTACCGCATTATCAAAGACAAACTAATTAGATCCTTCTTAAATAATGTTTATAGCCCTCAACTTCCATGTATTACAGTGCCGAAGGATATAAAATATTTCTTGGTACCTGAAATGGGTCCCTTGAATAAGGAATTTAAGCTTAAATTTACAAAATTGTTAAGGAAATTTTTTATCATACTGATTTCCGCATCATATTTATTAATAAAACGTCTTTAGGTAGCTTTTTCTCAGCGAAGGATCGAACCACTGACTCGTTGCGTAGCGGTGTTGTATATTTATTTACCTGCCCCAGGTGTCTCCTTGGGAATTACATCGGCAGCACTGTTCGCTCTCTCAGGGCTAGATTTTATTCGCATATGGGAATAAGTGGCCGAACAGGTAAAATTTTAAAAACTAAGGAAGCCTCGAGCATTCGTGAACATAGCATCAAATGCAAAATTGATGTCACTTTAGACAATTTTTAAATTCTTGGTTGTAATACTTGTCCCAACTCACTAAGAATTTTAGAATCCCTTTTCATTAAAGCATTGTCCCCTAGTCTGAATGTTGACTCATCGTCCGTCCCTCTCAATTTGCTATGATCCCTCCTCCTTCCCCAATTCCTTATAATCCCTCCTTCCCCTATCTCCCTCGCCATCCTTCGTTCCCGTTTCCTCTGCTCAAATTAGTCGGCCTCGGATACTGCTGTGTAAGGTAGATAGCTCCATTGTTCCAGTGTACTATTGGTAATTTTTCCAGTGTATTAATTTCACATTTACTACATGTATTTAAAAATAACTTCTTAATTTTTATATGTAAATCTGTATAACTTAGAACGTAACCCTCTTTTCTCAGTCTTTTAAATTTGTCTTTACGAATAGGTTATAGAAATTTCTGTTTGTTTTTCATTCAATATTGATTTTAATTTCACATTGTTAGTAAACAGCCTGAAGATGAGCGTATTGCTCGAAACGTTGCGCAATAAAGAAGACTTTTCATGGCATTTACATTTCTCCTTGTCATTGGATTTCTCCTAAATATTAAATTGAAGCTCTGTAGAAGCAACCCGCATAATTATATATATATATATATATATATATATATATATATATATATGCGGATGTTTAGTGTCTTATTACTCGTACATATACTGTATATAAAATAATGATTTTCTTAAATTTTAGTAGTTAATTTCATATTTGTATTAAACGAAGGTAAAAAACATAAATATGTACAAGTACGATACCAGAAGTCTCTTTATCCTCCATTTCTAAAAGTTGAAACTCTGAAAAGTAATATTTCCTTTAAAATGCGAAAGAATGTCTCCTTGAAAATGAAAAATTTAACCCCAACACTTCTAAACTTCACTTTTGTAGGTAAACAATGACCATGTTCTGCTGATGAACTTGTATATGTGCTTAAAATGCAAGATGGCACTATTACCTCTCTCTCTCTCTCTCTCTCTCTCTCTCTCTCTCTCTCTCTCTCTCTCTCTCTCTCTCTCTCTCTCTCTCTCTCTCTCTCATATATATATACTGTGTATATATATATATATATGATACACACAGACCGTGCATGGAACAAGGAAATCTTCTGGGATAATTAAATCCACACATAGTCCGAATAAGTAATGGTAAATGACAAATACCATAGTTTTTCTTTTTCATGATGCAAGCTGTCGTGCGCACCTTTCTTTTTCTTAGGTACTGCGCACCTTTATTTCTTTTACAACTTCTGACACCATTTAATTAGTGCCCAACCCGTTTATTTATTTATGGTGCTGGACACCCTTTTAATTATGTTAATTCACTTCACTGACACCCTTTAATTCTATTTCAAATTATTTCTTACGCGCGTGTGCTTTGCGTTCAGGATGACTCGACCTATCCAGACGGATGGCCCTTTAAATTGATAGGCGTAAGTTCCTTCGGCTTTCCAGAAGCCTACTTTGAATGTTAATTCACCTCAGCTAACAAGAGAGGCCTATTGCAAGGTGGCAGAGAAACGACACGCTCCCTCTTATAAAGTTTATTCAATTTCACTCAAATTAGTACATAAATTCAAAGTAATAGGCTGATGGATGATTATCAATTTTGCTTACAATAAAATCCAGTTATTAATTTAACGAAAAGTTTCACAAGTCTTTTAGTCTACAAAATCATTTATACAGAGGGGCTTTTTATTTTCATGTAACAATAAAACTTAGCACTAAATGAAAGTATCAAAATCGACAAAGAAATGGAAAGAATGAATTACTTACAAAATTTAGAAGTTATTCTCAACAGTTCTGCGCGAGTCCCGCAGATTTATTTCCAGAACAGAACACCCAAAAACCGAAAGAGTCCCAAATAATTTTAGATTCCTTCACAAAATTATTGACGGGTCATGCACAATAGGTATTCTGACTAAATTCTCTTTTACAGTCGCTAACACTAAGTTCTTATACAAAAGTTCGCGTAAACGAAGGCGATTCAAACTTTGAGTACAATCGTGACAATTTTACTTCAATTTAGAAATTTCTATTTCACCACAAGTCTAACGAATTGCTTGAGCCACTGTTAACTTTCGGAGGAACGACTACAACTGATTGAAACTCTAAGTTCCACCTCAGAATTACAAAAACTCCTCCCTTTGGTGTCTAAAGGGCCTATCAAAACCAATTTCATTACATGACATCATTCGTACAAAAATTACTGATCTTCTATTGGCTCTAATCTCAACTTTGTTAAATTCTACGCTCCGCCTTTCTTAACGAAATTTTTAAATTAAAATTTGAAAATTTAAATTTAAAATTTAAAAATTTAAAACAAAACTTTTAAATTTCGCTCGAGGGCTTACCTCAGACGAAACCTCGAATAAACAAAAGTGGCACCTTACAAGGTTCAAAATGAAAACAGACTCTTAAGCTATAACTGCCCTTTGACTTCTACCATAAATCTACCCAAGACTGTCAAACAATAAGTTCTCTTCTCCGATTACACACTCAGCCTTTGGTTATACTCAAGGCAGCGGCACTCTTTACTTTGGTCGGTGTTCATTTTAAAAGATTTAAATTTTCACGCGAAATTAAATCAATTTCAAAATCACTTCCATGAGAATCTGAATTAAAATAGAACAAACGTTAAGCAATTTGAAACACACTCTAATTCATTCGTTCATGAATACTTATAAGCCAAAACACCTTGCTTTTAAAGATGTACACAACGAAATCTTAAACTAAAATTTCTGCATCTATTTTACAAAAGATTTCGGCATGCCAATTTTATGGTTACAACATCCCTCCCCTCCTTTAATTTTGCACTCCGATGCAAACTTTCTTAACTAGGGTCGGATATCATCACTTTACTCACAATTTTACCCACAAATTTACTCCTAAATTTTCACAAAAATTTTCCATCTACTTGTCCCCTTTATTGGGACACTAACACCGACACATTTAATTTTAGTCATCCTCGGGTTCTTCATAGTGTACTCGAGGTCGGGGCCTAAGAGCATACGGACGCTCAAACGGTGGTCCTGTGAAAGCAGCCTGTCTGCTTTGTCCGGGGGACCCTATTCCCATAAGGTCCCCGCGAGGAGGTAGTTTGGAAGCACCTGGCGGCTCCTGCCCGCCACTCGGTCCTGCCAGGGGGCAGGAGGTGCACTCCGGTTCACCTCCACGGGTCGATGTTCCTCCGTTCCCTGGGCGAAGGAAGCTCTCGGGGAGGAAGTAGCTCGGAGGCGCCCGGCGGATCCCCTTCCGCCACTCGGTCTTGCCAGCGGGCAAGAAGCGCACTCCGGTTCACCTCCCCTAGTCGATGTTTCTCCCTGTCCTGGGCGAAGCTCTCCGTGAGGAAGTAGTTCGGAGGCGCCCGGTAGTCCTCGTTCCGCCACTTGGTCCTGCCAGGGGGCAGGAGGCGCCTTCCGGTTCACTTCCCCGTGTTGATGTTTCTCCGGTTCGAGGGCGAAGCTTCCGAGAGGAGGGGCGGTGGCCCTTCCCCCATCTCATCCCCTGCGCCGTCCGCCCCGCCTTGTCGCTCGACGTCCCATGGAGCATCGATGCTGCGGCGGATGCGGTCTCGATGGATCACTATCTGATGTCCAGTGATCATGTGACGTAGGAGATAAGTGACTGGAGTCTTCTGTTCGATGATGATGTATGGACCCTCGCACCGGGGCTCCAACTTGCCTCTGCCCGGTCGTGGGTAATCAATGTACACCAAGCCATGGGGCGCCTTCTCTTCGAACGGCTCCAATTCCTTGATTCCGTTAGCCTTCCGCATGAACTCTTCCACTCGGCGGTAGATTTCGCTCAGACTCCTCTTTCGGTCTTCGGCGTATTCCTCTGGGTTGTACGGGCTCACGCTCGCCTCCTGTGGCATGCGAAATAGCTTTGAAGGTACGTTGAGCGCTCGCCCGTACATCAAGAAGAATGGAGAATATCCCGTGGCTCGGTGCACTCGGATGTTCAAGGACAACTCCACGGTGTCGAGGATTTTATCCCAGCCTCGTCCAGTTTCTTCACAAAGTATACGGAGTTTGATGCATAACTCTTTATTCAGACGTTCGAGCTTCCCGTTGCTTTGGGGACGGTATGCGGCGGTCCGTTGGTGTTGTACTTCCCAAACCCTGAAGAGCTCCTGCAAGGTAGAGTTCCAGAACTCCTTAACTTGGTCGGATACTACTGCTGAAGGGGCGCCCAGTTTGCATAGTATCAAACGATGGAACTTGTCCGCCACCTCCCGGGCCGTCTTGTCCTTTATTGCTGCCAGGATGGTTTGAACCACACCTGGCCAAAATAAAGGTCCCGTAGGATTTCTGTAGTCCCTACAGCTCCCGGATGAATGCTCCCGACGTCAGTGTGGGCTTTCCAAATGAGCTGCTCTCTCAACTTTTTAGAAACTACGATGACCTCTCTTCCGTTCGCATCGATGTAAACCAGCAGGTTCCTCACTAGTTTGACTCTCGACGGCTGGATGGGCTTGGTTACGGGCCAGCTGAAAACCTTCCCTTCTTCGATGGCTGTTCGAATTGCCGCTATTTCAACGTCCTTCTGCTGGTGTTTGCTGATTACCTTGCGATCAATGATCGCTTTTTTTCGGATATTGCGTTCACAAACTCCTTCGTCACTCCAGGCGGGCGGGACAACCAATCGGCCACTCTGTTGAGTTTGCCTTTCACGTACTCGATGAGAACGTCATAGTCTTGCAATGTCATAACCGAACGCTCTAGTCTTCCATTGGGCTCTCGGTGTCCTTCCCTCAGAAGCCACTTCAACAGCTTATGGTCAGAACGGACGATGACTCTCTGACCAAATATAACATTGCTTCAATTCCTTTTTGTTAGTTGGCCTCTGGGAGTTTTTGATGGCCTCTTCTTTGGATTGCTGTGGCTTCACCCCGTTCCTGGTGACCGCATGGCCTAAATACCCCACCTAGGACTGTAATAACTGACATTTTTCCAACTTTATCTTTAAGTTGGCGGTGCGTAGGCTATCCAAGGCTCGTCGTACCCTCTCGTCATGTCCTTCTAAAGACCTTCCAAGGACAATGAGGTCATCTAAGTAAATCTGTACTTCCTTGTCCAGTTGCTTCGGCAAAATAAAATTCATTACTCTTTGGAACACTGGTGGACTATTGGACAACCCAAACGGGACCACCCTGAACTCGAAATGACCGCTTCCCGTGGAGAAGGCAGTTTTCGAGATGCTATCGTCGTGAATGGCCAAATGCCAATATCCCGAGCGTAAATCCCTGCTCGAGAAGTAATGAGTCCCGTGCAGCTTGGACAAGGTTTCATCAATGGTGGGTAATGGATATTTGTCCTTGCTGCCGATGGCGTCCCAAGGTCTATAGTCTACACCAGTGGTTCTTAACCTTTTTACTACCATGCCCCCTCTAGGAATTGGTCCTTCCCTCCACGTCCCCCTTGCATCAAAATAACATTCTCTCCCAGATTTTATGCTCGTTAAGAGAATAACAAATACAGTTAGAGAAATTCCTGTTTTTCCCCAAGGGATCGCGCCCCCCCTGGAAATTACCGACTTCCCCCTAGGGGGGCGCGCCCCCCCCGGTTAAGAACCACTGGTCTACACAGAACCTCAGGGCCCTACGCTTCTTTTCTTCAATCGCTTCCCCTTTGGACTCCTGTGGTCACTCTTCGTTCCTAGTGATCACGTGGTCCTGGTACTCTACCGGTGACGGTAGTAGTTAATCTTTTCTTTCCCTCGTCGGTCTTCTTCCCTTTGAGAGCGACGGACATCGGTGAACATGCGTCTTGAGGTGTTTTCAATCTCTTCTTAGTCACTTGTGGAAATTTGGCTCTTTCTCACCGTGACACTTGTTCCATTTTTTCTTTTCGGGCGAGGAATCAAACGGCTGTTCCGACTAACCTCCCCGTTCTCGTTGCCTCAACCACCATGCCGATGTCATCTTCTTCAAGGTAATACTCTTCAGTCGTCACCTTTATTTCTCAAGAGTAACTTTACCGCCTCCTTGGAAAGGGTTAACTTCCCGTTGAGATTTCCGCTCTGTGATACTTGCAAACCACGCTGAGCCTCACTGCACATTCATTGCAGCGGAGAGTAGACGTCCAGGGGAAACCATACCCCAAATTTTCTTCTCCGTCTATTCCTTTTCATTTAACTTCCCTTTGGGATTCTGCTCGACAACTTCTCCAAGTATCCTCGAGCCTCACCGCATATCCCATGCAGCGGAGAATAGACGTCCAGGGGAACTCATATCCCCATTTTTCCACGATTACCAATGGAAACGACCAGGGGGAACGGCTATGCTGTATCACTCCTTGATCCAGCATTTCTGCTATTTGTCGCTTTACCTCCTCCTCGTGTGTAATAGGTATCCTGTAGGGTCGCCTAAAGATGGGAGGATGATCCTGGGTTTCCAACTTCATTGGCATCAGGTTATTATAACCCAATGGCTCGCCATCCATTGAGAAGACATCTGAATAATCCCTTAGCCACTCTTCGACGGTTTTCCTTTCTTTGTCGGAGAAGGATTTCCAACCAAGGACATAGGACTTGAGGCGTGTCACTCGTTCTTCGAAGTCCTTCTTCGATGCTTGACTTCCTTTCACCGTGACATTCGTTCCAATTTGGGGTGAGCGTCGACCGGCCGTGTCGACTACCCTCCCTATTAGCTCTGCCTCCGTCACTAGGCCCACGACGTCTCCTTTTTCGCCAAGGTATTCTTCGTCATCCTGATTGATCATCAGTAACCTTATCTTCCCCTGTGGGATCCTGCTCGGTAACATTTTTAAGTTTCCCCGAGCTTCACTGCACATCCCGTGCAGCGGAGAATAGACGTCCAAGGGAACTACGTCCCCGGGTTTCATTCTGACTTCTCGCGTCAGAATCACGGCGGCCACCTTTAGTTTTTCGTGCGGGATTGCCTCTACCAGAGTCACCCTCGCACTATCTTCACGTCTACTCCCTTTCCTTGGATGGTTACTGTTTCATTCAGAGTGACTGTCCTCTTCCGGTGGTCTACCTGGGCTTCGTACCTTTGTTTCGTCTTCATATCCTCCGAAACAACACGCCTATAGTCAAGTCTTGCTGAGCCTCTGGAATTATACAGACACAAAAGAATTCTTCAACCCCCCTTCCCATAGTCAAACTTACTTCTACTCCCCTTACATGAATGGGCGGGGCCGGTGCAACTGTGTACTGAGAAGTTGGCAACCGTCCAAAGAAGGTTCCCGATGTTCTTGTGCATAGCTTATGTCAATGTGACGGAAGCTCCACCATCGTTCAGCGCGGTGGAAGCTTGTTGAGCGACGAATACTGGTAGGGTGATCAGTCCTAGCCGACGGACTCGCCGCTACTTCCTCTGAAGCTATTCGGGAGGCTTCTCCTTCCAGTCCTGCCGAAGGTTTGCTCGAGGGCACGCCTCTTCCCAATTTCGCATTTGCTGACAAATCTTGCACTGGCTTCGGCCACTTTCTTCCATTGTTTCCTCTTTGGAGTCTCTGTCTTCATTTGACTTGGTTTGTTTTCTCTTCTGGTTTCTCATGGGGTTGTAGTCACATTCTTGAGTTGTGTTATTCCTCCTGTGACCAGTGTCACAGTTCTTCCTTCTGGGCTCTCCTCTCTTGCTGGACTTGTCTCCGTCGTTCACCTCCACATCCTTGATGTTGTCCTCCTTCGTGGCTGTTCTTTCTTCTGGATGTTGTGAGTTGTAGTCCCAGGATGTGGGAGGATTTTGCAGTTTCTGCAGTCTTCGGCTTCTGTCATGTGGCGTTTCTTCTCTTAGGACCTCTTCATCTCTTAGTCCTAAGCTTGGGTTGTTTACCGAAAACTGGGTTGATTCCATCCAATAGTCCCGAAAGGATGTTCCTTTGATGCAATTACAAGCATACTCCGGCATAACGGTCTTCAACGCGTCCTTAGGTATGCCCACTTTAATATGTCTCCTTATGGGATTAGCCTGAACCAAGGCATTACCTGCACTTAATATTCTTGTGGCAATTGGGTTGACTGTCTCACCTTGTTCCTTCCTGACGGCGTTTGGGCTGGTTCCTGGGTTCTCTTGTGCCCGTTCGCCCATAAACTTCGGCGAACTTCCTTCCATTGTGTCCAAAAGTCGTTTGCTCAGGACCCCTTACTGCCTGTTCACGTTGCAAAGGTAAGCTAGTACTCTTTAATACCTGTACGACGGTTTCTATATTCTTCTGCCGGTCTTCGTCGGTGCGGTGTTTCTCGTCTCTTGTGGTGTGTGCACTTCTGCAAGGGTTCTTTGGGATGTCTTCTGGGCTCTTGGTCTCCACCCAACCCTTTCTTGCCTCGAAAGTTCTTCTTCTGTAACGGGAGGAACTAGAGAGATTCTTCGGGGACGAACCCCCGACCTTCGGTTGTCCCAATACTCCATCGCGGAGTAGTCATTACAAGGTCTTCCAGTTTCGACCCTCTTCGGTTTATTTCTTTCTCTAATTCCTTGCATTCCTTGAGTAACCGAATAATGTTGGCAAATTTATCCTTTTTAAATTTTCCAAACTTTCTGTACTTATTTCGTTTAAGTTCGTTGGTTCGGTATCACTCATGTCACTTGTACTTTCTCCTTCATTCGTTATTTCCACGCTCTTTACCGACATCGCGAAGCTTGTTTATTTATTTTTATTTCAAAACCTTTAAAACTGTAATCACTGTTAGCGACACTTTTCACTGTTCCCAATTATTTTATGTTAGTGCTTTTGTTACGCCAATTTATTTTAACAAAAAGTTACACTCTTGCTACCAATACCTTGCAATAGGATCCCACTTCTATGACACCATTTATGTGTGCGCACCTTTCTTTTTCTTAGGTACTGCGCACCTTTATTTCTTTTACAACTTCTGACACCATTTAATTAGTGCCCAACCCGTTTATTTATTTATGGTGCTGGACACCCTTTTAATTATGTTAATTCACTTCACTGACACCCTTTAATTCTATTTCAAATTATTTCTTACGCGCGTGTGCTTTGCGTTCAGGATGACTCGACCTATCCAGACGGATGGCCCTTTAAATTGATAGGCGTAAGTTCCTTCGGCTTTCCAGAAGCCTACTTTGAATGTTAATTCACCTCAGCTAACAAGAGAGGCCTATTGCAAGGTGGCAGAGAAACGACACGCTCCCTCTTATAAAGTTTATTCAATTTCACTCAAATTAGTACATAAATTCAAAGTAATAGGCTGATGGATGATTATCAATTTTGCTTACAATAAAATCCAGTTATTAATTTAACGAAAAGTTTCACAAGTCTTTTAGTCTACAAAATCATTTATACAGAGGGGCTTTTTATTTTCATGTAACAATAAAACTTAGCACTAAATGAAAGTATCAAAATCGACAAAGAAATTGAAAGAATGAATTACTTACAAAATTTAGAAGTTATTCTCAACAGTTCTGCGCGAGTCCCGCAGATTTATTTCCAGAACAGAACACCCAAAAACCGAAAGAGTCCCAAATAATTTTAGATTCCTTCACAAAATTATTGACGGGTCATGCACAATAGGTATTCTGACTAAATTCTCTTTTACAGTCGCTAACACTAAGTTCTTATACAAAAGTTCGCGTAAACGAAGGCGATTCAAACTTTAAGTACAATCGTGACAATTTTACTTCAATTTAGAAATTTCTATTTCACCACAAGTCTAACGAATTGCTTGAGCCACTGTTAACTTTCGGAGGAACGACTACAACTGATTTGAAACTCTAAGTTCCACCTCAGAATTACAAAAACTCCTCCCTTTGGTGTCTAAAGGGCCTATCAAAACCAATTTCATTACATGACATCATTCGTACAAAAATTACTGATCTTCTATTGGCTCTAATCTCAACTTTGTTAAATTCTACGCTCCGCCTTTCTTAACGAAATTTTAAATTAAAATTTGAAAATTTAAATTTAAAATTTAAAATTTAAAACAAAACTTTTAAATTTCGCTCGAGGGCTTACCTCAGACGAAACCGATAAACAAAAGTGGACACCTTACAAGGTTCAAAATGAAAACAGACTCTTAAGCTATAACTGCCCTTTGACTTCTACCATAAATCTACCCAAGACTGTCAAACAATAAGTTCTCTTCTCCGATTACACACTCAGCCTTTGGTTATACTCAAGGCAGCGGCACTCTTTACTTTGGTCGGTGTTCATTTTAAAAGATTTAAATTTTCACGCGAAATTAAATCAATTTCAAAATCACTTCCATGAGAATCTGAATTAAGATAGAACAAACGTTAAGCAATTTGAAACACACTCTAATTCATTCGTTCATGAATACTTATAAGCCAAAACACCTTGCGTTTAAAGATGTACACAACGAAATCTTAAACTAAAATTTCTGCATCTATTTTACAAAAGATTTCGGCATGCCAATTTTATGGTTACAACAAAGCCGGACGTGGGCAACGGGTCTCTCGCAAAGAGGTCCCATAAATATAGCTTTTCTCACCAGCTATCTGCAAATCAGACAGGATCCAGCTTTGGGACATGGAAGCTATTTATGGGACCTCTTTGCGAGAGACCCGTTGCCCACGTCGGGCTTGCATCATGAAAAAGAAAAACTATGGTATTTGTCATTTACCATTACTTATTCGGACTATAGTGGATTTAATTATCCCAGAAGAGTTCCTTGTTCCATGCACGGTCTGTGTGTATCATAAAAAACTCTGGGAACCATTCTGAGTTCATTCCCATATATATATATATATATATATATATATGAGACATGGGACCTCGGGCATGTTTTGCAGGCCTCGGCCTCGGACCTCAAAAGTGGCCTTGGCCTCGGCCCGGCCTCGGGCATATTTTGCAGGCTTCGAGGCCAGCTGAAAAGTGAAAAGGCCTCGTGACTTTCGTGAGGCCTTAGGGAATCCTGATTTGTTTTGTTCTGTAATTTTCAACTCCCGGTAGCGTTGGGGTTAAGATTCTTCAGGTGGGCGCGCGCTCGGGTGGATATTCTTCAGGTGAGGACCATGACATGACAGGTGACCGTATGTGGCGGCATACTTTGATAAATATTATTCAGAGAGGTGACTAATGGATTAGTGACAGGTCACTGTGACATTAGGTACATATTATATATGTCGCGATATACAAATATTATTCAGTCAGTCAGCAGTAGACCAATTGACTTAATGTAGCAAAACTAGTGTGGGAAAGCAATCTATCAGTTGGTAATCAGCTGAACTGAGCTCATATAATGTATTTGTGTTATTTATGTGTATAAACTATTGTACTGTATCTATTTCCGTAATAAAAAATAGGCCAAACTAGAGAAAAATACCACCTGGTATACTGATAACTAGCTACCAACGTCGATAATTTTGTTTTTTGCACCGTCGTAAATTGTAACATATAAACTTCTAAATAATATGATTTGAAATGAATATATAGTACAATATCGGATGCAAACAATAATTTTGCTAATATCGGCATTATAACTGAAATGTAAATTGTTATATTGTTTGCAAATAATTTTTTCGGTCTTTTTCATTTACTTTAATAATATAAAGTATTATACATATAACTTTAAAAGTGTCTGATAATGGATAATATCAGGTGCAATTATATTCTTAATATTGTCGTTATTATATTATTATCGTATATATATAATTACTAGGTGAGGTACCCGGCGTTGCCCGGGTTAATTGAATGCCCGGTTAGGTCAACTGAATGCCCCCAAAACCTCCTCACCCCCCTTTATGCAACTTGGGGGCTAACCCCTCCCCCATTACCCCCACCCCTCCCCATTACCCCACCCCTCTCCCATTACCACCATCCCTCTCCCCCACTTACCCAACCCCCACCGTTCGAACATTACTGCCCGTGATAAATTTCACAAACAGACAAACAGACAGACTAAACTACAGAAAAGAACGCAGCCGTGAAAATTTTGAGCTTCACATTGTGTCAAGATTTCTGAATCTGATCAGAAATCCCCCAAAACCCCCCTGACCAAATAATTGAACTCCCAATTACTGTCGGTTCAATTATTTGGTCAATAAAACTATAGAAAAGAACACAGTCATGAAAATCTTGAGCTTCACAATACAAACAGACGAACAGACAAACAGACAGGCTGACCGACTCTGTGGTGACATTCTTCATCCCATAAGAGGTTCCCGTGCCAAATTTGGTAGCTCTAGGTCAAACGGTTTGCGCTTGCATAAAGGACAGACAGACAGACAGAAAGGCGAAAATATATAATAGAATATAGTAATGGCATGATATAACTTCATACCTATAGGCCTACGCACATGAGAAACATCTTTCACGTACAGTACAAGTTACAATTACATTAATGATCTTTAGTAGACTTTAAGACCACAATTTCTTATTGTCAAGATACATAAAAATGCAAAACTTAAAAAAAATAAGGCATCTCCAAATGTAGCTCTGTTTGCAATGCTCGCTAGAGTCGCTAATAATTGTAGCCATTCAGAAATCATACGATCAACACTCAGTGAGTTAGTACAATCTTGAAATATTTTGCGAGATCATCTTCACATCATAACTTTTCATATTATCATAAATACTTGAAATATTGTGGGCTACGGTAGGTTACCTTTGGAAGAGCTTTAGGCCTACACTAGGCTAGATTGTTGAGTCTTCCCAAATCATGGAGGAGCTTATTCGTAACAGATTTCGAAGTGAGTATCTGCACCCAGAGATGCAAATACCACATTCGTTATTTGCATCCGAAGATCACACCTCTGGGTGCAAATACCTTCAGCTTAACAATCTTAAGACCTCGTGAAGCATCCCCTAAAAGGTCTCAGCTTCGGCATCAAGGCCTTTGAAAAATGTGTGTCCTCGACCTCGAGGCCTGAGGCCAGGCCTCGTCCCCATGCCTGATATGAAATTAAATGAAAAGGTATATATATACACACCTATATATATATGTATATTAGTGATGTAGCGGATGTCATTTTTTTCACATCCGCGGATGCGGATGTTTGATTTCAACATCCGCGGATGCGGATGCGGATGCGGATGTCTACATTTTCGTTATTTTTTAGGATATATTCGAGATTTGTTGTGTTTAACGTATATAATAAGTTATTATATAGAGAGAGCTGTAGCTATAATGTAGTATAATTGATTAATTGTACAATAATTGCTGTACTTTTCTCTGAACATATAAAATAATATCAAGCATCTAACTAATATAGAAATCAATTAGTGAATTCGTCTGCAAATAAATTCGTTATATTTTGTTGAGTTTCAGCCACAATTAGAAACCATAATTGTGTTACCAGGATGCGGGACGTGAACCCAACTCAAATGCACCCCACCGACCTCTTTCCCCAACCTCCACCCTTATAGAAAGAGATCTTTAATTAGCTTGATAACTATTTATATTAAGTTTAAAGTTTTATTAGGCATATTTATAAATGAGTAATTAAAATAAAGTAAACTAAGATGTTCATCGTTTAATGTTCAAACTTAATTATAGGAAGGTTATGCTTAAGGAACATTAATTTTTCTGCCTTTTCTGCTGCCAGTCTGTTTCTCTTTTCATCATATATTAATCCAGCACTGCTAAATAATCTCTCGCTTGGTACGTTTGTTGGAGGACAGGCTAAATGTTTCCTTGCAAGTTTACTCAAGTATGGATAGATATTCTGCGTATTTTTCCACCAACTAATAGGATTGTCACATGCAGCCAGGCGTTTTTCTTGGTGATAGCTCTCGATCATTTTTACTACATTTTGACATCGCGTAGGTCTCGTCATTGCTGCTTGACTCAAGAAACTGAGAGACAGATTCTGTGATAGATTTGCTTGTTGAAGGTGTTGGTTCTGTCACTGAAACTTTTATTCTTTTGGTGGGTGGTGAAGCGACAGATTCAAGAGATTGAAGCTCTTCAACTGCTTTGCCAAGTGATGATTTAACTCGTTCTAATGTACTAGGTGAAAATAACAGCTTTGTAACGTGGATCTAAGTAGGTTGCAAGAGAGTAAATTCATACAAGAACAGCCTCTCGTCTTGTCGCTTGCATCACTTTTGCGGACAATGAACTAGTTCTATTAATATAGTAGAATTTGATAATTTCCGCTTATTAATGACATTTTATCTCAACGGTCCACATCCGCACGACATCCGCAGTCCAAAGTGCGGATGCGGATGCGAGAAAATGTGCGGATGTTCCGCGGATGCGGATGCGGATGCGGATGTGACCTACATCACTAATGTATATATATATATATATATATATATATATATATATATATGTTACAGTAAGATTGTGAAACGTGAGTTCATGAACTCCCTAGTAAGATTGTGAAACGAGTGATTTCGCGTAATTACTGTTTCACTCAGGGACTTCAGGAAGTCAGGCTAGGTCAGGTTAGGTTAGGTGAGGTTAGGTGAAATTCTTAAGTATTTCAGTAACTTCCTGAAGTCGTCCCTGGGTGAAACAGTAATTACGCAAAATTACTGAAAATTTCAGGGATTTCATGAAATCACTCGTTTCACAATTTTACTCTTTTCCTTTCATTCTTGCTACCTATCCGTCCTTCTGTCACTCCCTTTACCAATTATATCTGATTTCGCTTTTGCATAATTATTGTTTTTACGTATCTGTGTAATTTACATATCGAATGTTTACTCTAACGTAACATATATGACCTTACAAGTTATAAAAACAGTTTGTTTATGTACAGTACATTCATGTTGTTACTTTATATTACATTAACAAGTATTATTTTTAGCATATACTCTTAAGTTCAATATCGTGAATAAAAATACAGAAAGGTGATTCGCATTTAGTTTGTCATTCCACGTTCATGTAAATTAATATCCAGGCATATTATGTACATCCCCCGGCTATGGCAGCCGCGCGTTGATCACCCAGTTGTTCATTCTTACACTGGTTGGTTGATAAATGGACACCATAAAATAATCTCTCAAATGAGGCGAGATGCTGCAGGAGGTCGAACACGGGTCGATTCTGAACATTTGTTCAAAAACCAACCAACCAACTAACTAACTAACTAACTAACTATATATATATATATATATATATATCAGAATGATCTCCTGAGGTTTTTTCATGATACACACAGACCGTAGATCCTGTCCCAAAGCTGGATTCTATCTGTTTTGCAGATAGCTGGTGAGGGAAGCTATATTTCTGGGGCCTCTTTGCGAGTGACCCGTTGCCCACGTCGGGCTAACATCATGAAAAAGAAAAAAACTGTAGTGTTTGTCATTTACTATTACTTATTCGGACTATAGTGGATTTAATTTTTCCAGAAGAGTTCCTTGTTCCATGCACGATCTGTGTATCATATATAAATGTGTATATAAGGAAAACAGCTTATTAATTTCATATTCGCGTTTCGTTGAAATATTTTCCTGAAAATATGCTTCATTTCTTTTGTAGGTCAGTGGTGAATAAATGCGCAAGAAAGGTTACCTTCAAAATAAGCTCATTAACTAAGGTTCCTCGATACCTTACTTTAGAGACTCCTATATGAAACGGACTAAAATGAAGTAGGTGAATGACGTATTTTTAAATATTTTACCTCTTTTATATATTATTATTATTATGTTACACATCATTACATTGGTTTATATTATCACTTTTGTCCCCTTCTTTTTATATTTTTTCTTTTTTTTATGTATCTTTTGATGTATAACTCTTTATCTATCGCTTTATTTATCTATCTCGGGCTAACCTTAGAGTGGATCTTAGGGTCTTTGTTAGCATTAGCTTCTGTAGATCTGTAGAATGTGTCACTGTGTTTTTAACTTGTTTAACTTCCTTCGAAAAGGCAAAGGTCGTGTGATGAAGGAAACCTATGGCTTTAGTTGTGGTTTCAACCATCACCTGAACGCAGTGAATGGATCTAAATAAAGAAAAAAAATGGTTAAATTAGGTCTCTCTTTCTCAATGTATTTGGTACGCAAAAAAGTTTCCATACCAAACTTCTTAAGAAATTATCCGAGACAGTCTTTTCTGGTTCAGTTGAAAATGATGGTCCGATAAAGACTATTCCAAAAAATACGAGTAATTTGGTTTCGTTTTATCATGTTCCGAAATCTACAGATTCTACGCCTAATATTTAATTATTTAGTAGAACAGTTTCCAACGTAATTACTGCGTTAATTAGCATAAAAGGAGGCAAGATCCAATTCCTTCAAAAATAAATGGATCGAATGACCAATTTGTCGAAAGACAAAATTATCGAAAGTTAATTTAACTAATTTAACCTGACCTAACTTCACGGATTAAATTAAATTAAGATTCGATGGTTTGGCTTTTCGACAGTTTGGTACGTTAATCTTTTATCATTTCATGGAAATGGTATTACTCTGTATAACTGCATATGTCAATACCCATGTCAATGCATTTTGTAAAATAATACGTTTGGTAACCATTTTAACTTTTTGCAAGAAAATTATTGGTTAAATGAATGCACTGATAAGGAAAACAAATTTTATTCCATTTTATATATTGTGCACACACACACACACACACACAGTAATCCATCGAGTATAAAAGAGTGTCCTTAGGCTGGAAAAACAATTCTTTTAAATTAATTCTAATCTTATTTTTTATTTAAATCGATATTTTTCGTTGACTTTCCGGTCGCTTCTTTTTCGCTCATTTTTTCCGCTCCCAAGAATGGTCCCACTCAACACCTCCACGCCCATCTGCTTTCCCTTCGTGTCATGTAATCACAGCTGAGAGTCAGCATCGTCGATAGCTCTTCTCGAGTCTTTGGAAGAGTCTGTGCAATGTGTCTTCGCTTCTCTTCGTTCTGATTCGGCTATTGATCAGCAACGCCTGAAAGGCACGCAAGCGCTTTTACCATTTAGTCGAAAGCGAGTCCCAGCGTTGATTCGGAACGAGAGGGAGTTAGTGCTCGGCCAGCATGCCGAGTGGTCGAGAGTTCTCCATTGATTCGATCGTACCATCCTTATCCTCGAGGACTTCTCTCACCACACCCGAATCTTTTGACACCGAGAAGGAACCTGGAAAGGTGGTCCTGGTACTTTGCTGGGAGGAGCTTCTCAGACTCGCCGGTACAAATGTGCTCACAATAATAGATACTTATTATTATTTTTTTTACATTTTGCGGTCATTTATTTTTAAAGACAGTCAAGACCCAACTTCAAAATGTCATGTTCAGTTATAGGTGGCCTTGAATTTTAACTGATATTATCTGCTGATCGCCCAGAATCGGTTCTCATGGTTAAAACAAATCACATTTAAAAGTCATAATATACGAAAGAGTATTATGGAGAATTTTTCCTAAGCCATTTTCAGTAACCGCCTGGAAACAGTTTATCGTTCTCCTTAAATAATATAATGAATTGACGTGGAAAAAACTGTTATAAATTAAAATCGAAAATGAAGAAGTTTCGTTACACGATATATTTTCTGTTATGAATATTCGGAGAACGTTTTAATTTTGTGATTACACAACCTGTTTTAAACATTTTCAAACGTTATAAGGAACGCGAGTGCTGTTGCATTTAGATTTTTTATCTCGTAGCCAGAGAACGTTTAAAAAAAAACATTAAACCTACGACCTAATATTAAAAATTAGTTGATACATTAATTGCAAAAACGAAAGTGATGATACGAAAATAATCGTTCGAACAAGATCAACTTTAACATTAATGAACTTTGTTAAATGTTAACTTCTGTTATTAACCCCATTTAAACGTTAATTTCTCATCGACGAATTAAATTAAGTTTTTTTTTCTGGAGCCATTGGTAACTCCTTTAACTTTTTTTAACACCCTAACTTCCTAACTCCTTCAACTTCAACTGAGATGTAGGTAAAAGTGGAGAAGGTGGTGCAACTGAAATGGAGGATGGGGTTCGTCACGTGATTTCAAAATGTGGAGATGCGCGTCCTGGATCAGCCACAAGGTAAAGTTCAAATTGTGTTACAATCTTCTCTCTTCAGACGAAGAAAAGTATATCATCATATGCCACGAAAACGGTGGAAAAGCATCATGAATTGAGTTCCATTGTTGAGCTTTTGAACATTTCAGCGTATGTACAGCGCCATATTTTATATATTATCATAAATGAAAACTCAGTTGTTTTTTCTAGGCAAGAATCATGCAGAGGTATTACTTTTTCTGTTTATTAATCAAGGTTGTACTCTACTATCTATATACAATTTATACAATTTCGACAAAATAAAAATTGTTTGTGATGGGTAAAATCTGTCAAGGTAGATAAGTAACATCTCACAAAATGCACAAAACCCTTATAATATATATATATATATATATATATATATATATATATATATATATATATTATATATATATATATATATGATGCACCTCCACAAGGAAAAGAAAACGTAATTCCAAGGCCTTTCGTATATTCAACAGTACCCTTCTTCATTCCCTGAAGAGATGTACTATTGAATACACGAAGGACCTTGGAATCACTTTTCATTTTACTTGTGGCGTGCATCATTTATTTATTTCACGTGTTTAATAGTGAAGTTCATCCCATTTAGCTAGGATTTTTTTTGTAATTTTTTATCCGTGATAATAACTCGGACAAATAATTTTTATTTTTTCAAATTTTTAATCACTTGCGCTTTCGTAAAGGTAGAGAGAGAGGAGGACATTAAAAAAACTTAAGATAGACGTTCTTTACACCTTCACAGTGATTATTTATTTAATTTCACCCCCGTTCAAGTTTTAATCCAAAATGTCGAAATTGTACACAGATTTTTATACACCGAGTTACTTGTTAATTTAATCTAATCTTACCTTACTTAACTTAACCTAAAAAAGAAAATACTCGGAAAAGAAAATCCGGGCTATTAATTTTCTCCGGGGTATTGGTTATAGTCCAGCGCTGTCCAACTTGCGGCCCGCGGGCCGCATGCGGGCCGCGGAATGGAACTTTGGCAAATTTCATTTCTGAATTTTTTTTCCCTATTTTGTCATTTCTAGTAGGGAGAACAACATTCAGCGGGTTCCTAAGTCGTATTAACCAACAGTGTATGATTATAGGCAACATCTTGGCCGCGCTTCATAGAAGTTGGACAGCACTGGGTTATACTGATAACACGAAACCACCGGCCAAAATGAAAATCTGTACTGATATACTGTATATATATATATATATATATATATATATATAATATATATATTATATATAAGTTATATGTATATGCATATGTATATGCTAAATCCTCGAGTAGCACCAATAGTAAACCACGTTTTTTACCAATTAGGCCGGATTATGCAAATAAGTCAGTTTTCTTGTACGACTTACTTTTTTAGATTAGATTATGCTAAATTAGGTTAGAGTAACCTAACCTAAAGCAAATCAGAGTGTGTATAAAGGCCGAGGAAGCATAAAGGTAGATTTATTTGACTTCGAGACTTCGTTTTTTTTCTTTTAGTTAAAATCCTAACGCGGTGAAATTCCCAAAGGTAAGCCTTGCATACGGTAAAAAAAACACTTTCTCATAGAACCCCTTCTACCTTAACACAAGTGAAAGTGATTAGAACATTGATAATATAAAATATATAACGAGTTCGACCTATTGGGTTAAAATGGTCACCGGGTGAAAATTTACACAAATGTTCGACCAACTTGGGAATATATATATATATATATATATATATGTGAGTATATATATATATATATATATATATATATATATATATATATATGGGAGTATATATATATATATATATGTATATATATATATACAGCAATCCATCGCCAACCGCGGGGGTTACGTTCCTGAAAAAACCCGTGGTTGGCAAAACCGTAGTTGGTAAAACTAAAGGCTTATGGGAAATAGGGGGTTAGGTTCCACGGCCGTGGTTGACACTTACTTTTTTCCATAATTACGCATCCTATTCACTCAGTAAACATGAGAAATATGTACCTGTACGGACAAAACAACATTAATATATATATTAACATTAACATGAACACTAACGAAAAAACATTAAATATTAATAGTGAATAAGAATACTTTTATTACCTTTAATAATGATCGGATGACCTTCACCTCACTATCAACATCAACTCGACGCTTAGAGGCCATAATTACACTTATAATTGCGAATATAAACAAAATAATAAATTGACTGCTACGGTGCGGAACACAAAAAACCGTGGTTAAGCAAAACTGTACAGTAGACCGCGATAGCCAAAACGGTATACAGAAAATTTTGCGTCGATACTCGAAACCACAGTTGCAAAACCCGCGGTTGGCAAGAGATTGCTGTATACCATAAATGCTCAAGTTTAAAACAAATTTTAAATTTTACATTTAAAACAAATATACTGCATTAACACACTTAACAGCGACAGTTGAATATTATATTATGACTGCAGTTACTCGAAGTACATTGATGATATATTTACACTTCTTTTTGTACATTTACTGGTATTCCCTTTTCAGAAAAAGTTATTTATATCAATAAAACAATTTATCACATACGAAAGTTTTCAAAATTAAGAAACATAATTAGCAAAACTTGTGCAACATTTTTAAGGGGAAAGTAACAATTTTTGATGAAGAATTTAAAATCTATGATTTATACAATATATATATACATATATACTGTTGTTTGATTTTGAAAAGAAAAACACGCGTATGAATGATGAGAAACACCGATCTAGCGTATAAGAAATAAAAATGATAGGAAGAATAAAATTAAAAAGGATGGGGACTCACGAGACTATACTGTATATTTCTGTATATTTATTTCTATTTCCTCTTGCGGAGCTTCAGTTGCAATAGTAGAGATATCGTAAGGGCGCAGTGTATCCCGACTTTAGAACCGATAGTACATTCTATAGAATAATATATCAGTTACTAGCGTTACTCGAGTTCTCAGTACTGTATTATTATATCTTCTGCGACGCTTCTTTACTTAACTCGAAAATGCGACTCCATTCAATTTCTTCTATGCTTTTTTAGGTATATACAGGGTGGGCCGTAAGTTTCCATACATAGGAAAAATAAACATTTTTTTATGGACAACCATTTTTATTTATATAATATGCTCTACATGGTTGCCATTGTTTTGAAAACACATTTCAATACGTGTTGCCCACTGTTGATGAACACGCATTAGCACAGTTGACGTTATGCTTGTAATGGCGTTGGTGATACGTTCCTTTAGATGATTTATGTCTCGTATCTTTTCCTGATACACCATGGCCTTCAAGTGCCCCCAAAGATAGAAATCAAGGGGGGTGAGATCTGGGGATCTGGGAGGCCACTCCACAGGACCACGCCGACCAATCCAAGCATCCGGAAACTGCTGATGATCCAAATACCGACGCACGTGAAGACCATAATGAGGTGGAGCTCCATCTTGCTGGAAGTAAACTGGGAAGTTACCTTCCTCGTTTAGCAGGGATGGGAAAATCTCTTCTTGCAACATGTTAAGATACCTTTCGGCATTAAGATTTCCACTGACAAAAATTGGTCCAATAATTCTGTCACCCCCATATCCCGGCCCACACCATCACTTTACCGGCACCTTGCATCTTCGTCGGACTCAGCCAGTTAGGGTTAGCATTACTCCAATAACGTATGTTTTGCCGATTAACCTCTCCATTGACGTAAAAATTTGCTTCAATTCGTTGCTCTTTCGTCAAACGCATATTCTTAGGGTATCTGAAACATAAAAACAAACGTTTAAATTTTCCTATGTATGGAAACTTACGGCCCACCCTGTAGTTACAGTTTACCAGAACTTTAGTTTTGCAAACACTGCACCGACGCGATTATGAAAGTCTGAATGAAAGGATAACTTAGGTAATTATGTCTCTTGTTCCCTATAAACAAAGTTTTTACTCCCGAGTTAGGTTGAACATTTTGGCTGAATACGTATGAACTTCAGACTTCTCTATAACTTCAACTATAAAGGATATAATACATCCATTGTTATCATAACTGGAAAACCGAGAAATTAAAATAAAAATTAAACGAAGAAATACTGATGAATCAATTATCTAAAAATTAAAATATAATTTGATTCTTTATTTTTAAAAAATCTTTAATTGTTTTTATTAATTTATTGAAAGGAAACAGTTATTTTAATTTGCTGTTTCAAAGAATTCACTTCAGTCGATACAGTGATTTTGCATGCGAGCAAATATATATATACAGTATATATATATATATATATATATATATATATATATATATAATTCACTTTAGTCGATACAGTGATTTTGCATGCGAGCAAATATATATATATATATATATATATTACAGGGAATCTGTGTAACTTGGGATTTCATGAAATCCCTAAAATGTTCAAGGATTTCATGTAAGGTTGAGTCGTGATATTTTTGTTAAACCTACGGGAAAGTTATTGATTGCCTGGTTAATTGAATGCCCTGTTAGGTCAACTGTGTACGCCCTTGACGATTTGTTAGGTTAAATCGTGATATTTTCGTTAAAACTAACGAAAATATCACGACTTAACCTTACATGAAATCCCTGAACATTTTAAGAATTTCATGAAATTTCTAGTTACACAGATTCCCTGTAACATATATATACAGTGTGTCCGTAAAGTCATGGTGGGATTTTAAATAGCTATATTATTGCAACGAAACATGATAATGAGATGAAACAATGCCAAATTTAAGAACAACTCTCAAAGTTGTATCTTGTAGTTAGTCTAGGCTAAGCTTAACCTTTATCTCGTAGTTAGTCTAGGCTGTCCACATGCCTATGTTGAACATGAGCGTAATAGCCCGAAAGTTAATGTGCGGTGTGCTCTAGCACGAGATCGAGTGATTGGCCCATTTTTCTTCGCGGAACCCACTGTGACGTCACACAACTACCTCGCTATGTTGGAACATTTTGCAGTACCCCAATTTATTGACAATAATGTCATCTTTCAGCAAGATGGTGCTCCTCCGTACTATGCCAACGTTGTTCGAGAATTCCTTAATGAAAAATTTCCACAGAGATGGATAGGAAGAGGAGGATGGAAGCCATGGCCTCCACGCTCTCCGGACCTGATACCTTTGGACTTTTATTTGTGGGATTACGTCAAGCAAAGCGTGTACAGTGTACCCATTAGGGATATTCATCACTTGCACGAGCGAATCACGGAAGCTATCGCATCCGTCACTCCTGATGTTCTTGGGCGTGTGTGGCTGGAATTGAATCACCACCTAGATGTCTGCAGGGCTACCAGAGGAGCCCATATCGAACTACGTTAAATAAAGTTATTCTTTTAGAGTTGTTCTTCAATTTGCCTTTTTTTCATCTCATTATCATGTTTCGTTGCAATAATATAGCTATTTAAAATCCCACCATGACTTTACGGACACACTGTACAGTATATATATATAAAATTTGCTTTTCTGAGCTCCTTTACAGTTAAATAAACAGTAACATGAAATTAGTTAAAACAATGAACATTTTGCATACGAAATTGGATATAAAAAAAAAACATGGTTTGAATCTTGTTAATGTACGTGTACTTTTCCAAAAGCCTTAATTTACATACACCGAAATGAAAGCAAAAAAAAGATTTAAAAGCTATTTTATTTGTGCAAATAGAATCATTATATTGCCTACAATTATTAAGTAACAAAAAATATTTGCAACACAAAACGTATTTTCAAAGAATATGTACAGGGTGTCCCAGAAGTCTGGACTCATAGGGAAAATAGACATTATATTTTTAAATGAAACAAACGCATTTCTAATGTCAGTTTTACGTATTTCAGGAAAGAAAATACCCTGATGGCTCAGTATACCAATGAAGAGAAGGTGGAACTGGTATTGCTACATGTTTCCGGAAAAAGCCAGAGGGAGGCATGTTCGTGAAATAACTGACATGCCTCCCTGTTTTTTCCGGAAACATGTAGTAATACCAGTTCCACTTTCTTTTGATTGGTATACTGAGCCATCAGAGTATTTTCTTTCTTGAAATATGTAAAACTGACATTAGAAATCTGTTTGTTTCACTTTAAAAATACAGTATAATGTCTATTTTCCCTATGAGTCCAGATTTCTGGGACACCCTGTGTATATATATATATACACACACACAC
Source organism: Bathynomus jamesi (assembly GCA_023014485.1). Taxonomy (NCBI): domain Eukaryota; kingdom Metazoa; phylum Arthropoda; class Malacostraca; order Isopoda; family Cirolanidae; genus Bathynomus; species Bathynomus jamesi. Next base: position 3,799 of record JAJOZX010003531.1, on the reverse strand, counting down.
ACACACACCTTGGTTTTGCTTCCGCCCGAATTGTTCATTCTGACGAAAGTCAAGCTTGTTAATCCACCTTAGACCTACGATTTAACGTGGAATCCGAACCACGCCCCACCAGCAGCAGCCCAGCGTCTTAACCACTAAACTACCAGGGTACCCATTTATCTACCAGCCAATTTTTTTATTATTATTGTGTGGAAGGATGAACAGCCGGGTTTTGCTGCGCGGCGCCTGCCGTAACTGAGTCTCGATCCTCCGGCCAATGGATTCATAGTCAGCGACGTTAACCACTACACCACCGAGGCGCACTGAGGCGCACGGGTATATATGTGTAGTTTTAACGTCTAACTTTTAAGTGTTATGGTTTTAAGAATGTTTGTTACCGTGTGTGCATGGTTATGGTGCTGGTTATTGCATGTGCGCAAGCCCGTACTTGCGTGAGGATATTGATAGGTTAGAAAGGGTTCAGCGTCGTGCCACGAAACTTATTCCGTCATTGCGCAACAAGCCTTATGAAGATAGGATTAAAGTGTTAGACTTGTATTCACTCGAAACTAGGAGATTAAGGGGGGAGCTTATTGAAGTTTTCAAAATCGTTAATAACATCGATAACGTAAATTTTGACAAATTGTTCACTTTTGATAATAGTAATACTCGCAATAACGGATTTAAGTTGCGTGGCAGGCGTTTTATTACTAATATCGCTAAAAAACTTCTTTACGTTTAAAGTAATTGATAAATGGAATAATCTTCCCGCGTCAGTCGTTCATTCTACCAGCGTTAATATGTTTAAGAACCGTCTTGACAGACATTTTAAAGGTATTAACGTTGTTTAATTTAAAAAACAACAAAGTTAGCAACAGAAGCTCTGGTGGTGGTGCTCGAGGATGAGTCTGTTGACGATGAATGCCAGCTTGTGACATGCCAGCGTGTGATGCCAGCAATAAAATTATTAAAAAAAAAAAAAAAAAAAATTAGACTAACACGAATGTAGATGTAGCTCATAACGTAAACTAACCCACTTTTTGTTTAACTTTACCTACTTTTTTTTTTTCCTTACTTTCCATGTGTCTAACTCTTTTCTTGCATGTTTGTAGTTTGCATGGTATGACAGTGAGTTAAGACTGTGTTTGCATGGTTTGTAAGCGTTCTTATTTTACTTCTTTTCATCTTTCACCCCTCTCCTATTCTCTCCGACTATCTTTCTGACTTGTCGGCAGTGGCCGGCGGATGATGATGGTGAGACACTTTTCCTCTTTTTCTGAATGAATGTTAACCCATGAGTGATAGGTGTTGCTCTTACTTAACCCCTTATTCTCTTCTCTTAACCCGCTACTCTTTCCTTTCTCTCGGGCTAACCTTAGAGTGGATCTTAGGGTCTTTGTTAGCCTTAGCTTCTGTAGATCTGTAGATCTGTAGATCATTATTATCATTATACCATAATTCACCGCGTGTCGGTCTGTTCGTCTGTCTTTCCGTCTGCCTCTTTTTCAGGTCCAAACGGCTGGACCGATTTTCATGAAACTTGGTGACAACACCCTGGAGTGTTTTTAGAAACTTTTTCTTCAAATCGGGCTCCCCACCACCAAAAAAGTATCCCAAAAAATAGGCCTATTTATGTGCCAAAACGCGAAGCATTTAAATTTAAAGATTTTTAACTTCTAAAATTTCTTAAAATAAACCAAGTCCCAACAAGCTTTTACAGAGTTTCATACACTTTTGTGGAATGAACAAAATCAAGTTGGTCAATAAACTTAGAAAAGAATGTAGACATCAAAATTTTTAGTTACGCATCGAAAACCATTGTAGATAAAGAAAATGCGACAAGCTGTATTTGAAATTTAAGTGTTTCGTGAGCTTCAAGTAGAATCTGTGAAGCTGCATTACAATTGAAGCGAGTCGTGAGCTGTTGGTAAATATTAAACTCGAACTCGCTTAATCAATTTCCCACCCGTAGGACGGGTATTTTTGCTAGTTCCCATAATGGCCAAGGAATTCATTTTTAAAAGTACGAGTATATGGTTTAATATTTCTACGTAAAAATAATGCTAATATTTTTTCATATACGAACGTTACTTTTTCTGTTTGGAGTATACGAAATGTTTTATTTCATCTTTTCAGTGTTGCAAGCCATTTGCTGCATCATTTTCACCATTTTACAAGGGTTTTTGCAAGAAAATGAAGTCCATTCGTGGTGGTAATGATGTTTATAATGGGTCTCACATTGTAATGCGAATTAGCTACACGGAACTTCACGAAATCTATTGTTTCATTGCAGCGATTTACGAGAAGTGAGAACTGTACAGTATATCCCTGACCGCCAGCGCCTGTAGTTCAGTGGGTAACACAGTTTCACATAAACGAGAGCGAGGTGACGACAATGAGGGCGGGGGTGTTTGAATCCCGATAGCGCTGCTTAATAGTAATCCGGGAGTTACCGCAATAGGCCACATTCGTCGGATCTGAGTACTGTGCCAGTTTTAAAGTACTGTGTGTAGTATGCATGCATGCCTGTGTATTGTGTAAACTTCTCATATGCTTAGATAGAGGTTCATTTGTATAAAAATAATTTTTGAATTCGAATTTCAATGTTTAAATTGATAACAAATCTTTTCTTAGAAATATGATCCCGCGTCCTTTCGAAACAATCTTTTAATTCGGATTGAGATCATTAGTTAAAGTTTAATTTGTATTTCATTGATCAGTTACATAATTAATCACTCCAAGCTCTACTCATCATTCTCCATTATTCATAAATTTTATTACAATGGTAGACTGTTAAACAAGGTTTTTATGAAGTGGGGGAGGTTGCGGGGAGGAGGTTCGAAACTTGGAAGACTCTCTCGAAAACATTTTACCTTCCTGGATAAAGCTCTGAATCTTTTATTTCCATTTTAAAAAAGTCAGATTAAAGTTTTACCACGAATGCAAATGATTTATAAGCATTTTTACTTCTAAACCAATTAACAGTTTTGAGATAGAGGAGTTCGCTGCCAAAAGAAATTGGGAGAGAAAAATATTATTTAAGTTCGTATGTAAGAATTTAAATGGAATAAAATAAAAAGTACATTATTTTTAACCATCCAAGAGCTGATAATCCCGAATGGAGAAACGTTGCTGAAATATGTGAACTAAATTTTTTAAGTATTTTTTTCGGAATTTTAAGTGAATTCGCTTAAATTTACTGATCATCGTAGCTTTAGTTTGGTTTACGCAACTTGAGAGGTACTTTGTAGCCACATTATTATACAGTACCGCCAGTTAGCCCTTTCGCTACGGCGTAATTAAATAAAGTCTGCCCGAAATATGACTACGCCGTCCATCATTATGTAATGTCGAATGGGTTAAGCGACACGGGTTCTGGGTTGTAGTTAGATATGTGTGACTGTCCTATACGTGCAAATGATGTAGTGACCCGCGGTTAGAATTCCACGTTAAGCCGTAGGTCCCCTCCGTCATATAAGCCTGGCTGGTAGTACGAAAGCATACCCATACAACGGGAGTGGGCAATTATTTCGATCGGAGGACCTCTCAAAAAGGCTCGACAACAATCGCGGACCATTTAGCTTTCACAGTAATAGAGTTTGTAAATAATTACAGCTTAAAATAACACTCACCAAGTACATTTCTAAAACTGACTTTAAAGCATTTCCACTTAATTGTTACAGTAACAGTGTATGTGAAAAAAATTACAAAGAAAAATTAGAAATATCTTTTAGTATTTTAATTTTAATTATTTATTGAATTTTAAACAATTTGTTGATAATTAAATTTAAAATTATAGAGTAATAACCTGTCAAGATCA